>JAHRHZ010000040.1:244442-293615 GCA_024137785.1 Ginglymostoma cirratum
CTGATGCTGCCTGGCCCGCTGTGTTCCTCCAGCTCCACACTGTTATCCCAGTATAACCCTTTCTCTGGTTGGACTGTTTTAAATATTGTCAAGAAATCCTCCTGAATGGTCCTTACAAATTTTGCCCCAACCAAACCCTTAGCACGAGCCCATCCAATATAGGGGAAGTTAAAATTATCCACCACAACAACAGTGCTGTTTTACATCATTCAAAAATCTGTCTTCATATTCTGTCCTCTATTTCCCACTAGCTGTTGGGAGGCCTATAGTATACCCCCAGCATTGTGATTTCACCTTTCCTATTCCTGAGTTCTACCCATATTGCCTGCTGCATGAGTCCTCTGACGAATCCTCCCTCAGTACAGATGTGAGATACTCCATTGTCAGTAATACAACTCCTCCATCCCTTTTACATCCCCTTCTATCACACCTGAAGCATCTCATTTCTGGGACGTTCAGATGCCAGTCCTGTCCCTCTTTCAGCCAAGTCCCCATGATCGCAATAATGTCATAGTTCCAAGTTTTAACCAAAATTCTAAGTTCACCGACCTTGCCTACTATACTTGTTGTATTGAAACACATGCATTTCAGACCACCTCCCCTGCTTTTTTTCAGCAGCATTTTCCTGCCTGTTCTTGTTCTTAGTTAATGTTTGCTTTGGTTTCTACCTCACCCTCAGCTTCTGCATCTACTGCCCTACTCCTCTGGTTTCCATCCCCCTGCCACACTAGTTTAAACCCTCATCAACCACTCTCCCAAGTATCCCCACCGAGGACATCAGTCCTGGTCCTGCCCAGTTGAAACCCATCCAGTTTGTAGAGGTCCCACTTCCCCTGGTCCCAATACTCCATAAATCTGGAACCCTCCCCCTCACACCATCTTTTCAGCCATGTGTTCATCCTGTATATCTTGCTGTTTCTACACTGACTAGCTCATGGCACTAGTAGTAATTCTACCTTTTGGGGTCCTCCTAGTTCTCCATATTCTGCTTTTAGGACTATTTGCATGCCAAATGGCATACGCAGCAAGTGATGGACAGAGCTATGTGATTCCATAACCAACGGATCAAATTTAAGCTCTGCAGCCTGGCCTTATCCAGTCATGAATGCTGGTGGACAATTAAACAACTCACTGGAGGAGGAGGCTCAACAATATATCCCCATCCTCAATGATGGAAGATCCCAGCACATAAGTGCAAAGATAAATCTGAAACATTCACAGCAATCTTCAGCCAGATATGCCGAATGGATGATTCATCTTGTCCTCCTCTAGTGGTCCCCTGCATCACAGATACCAGTCTTGAGCCAATTCAATTCAGTCCATGTAATATCAAGAAATACTGGAGACACTGGATGCTACAAAGGCTCCTGGCCTTTACAATATTCTAGCAATAGTACTGAAGACTTGTCCTCTAGAACTTGCCGCTCCCCTAGCCAAGATCTTCCCGTATAGTTACAATGCTGGCATCTACTTGACAATGTGGAAAATTGCCGATGCATGTCCTGTACACACAAAGCTGGACAAATCCAACCTGGCCAATTACTGTCTCATCAGTCTACTCTCAAACATCAGAAAAGTGATGGAAGGTGTCATCAACAGTGCTGAAAAGCAGCACCTACTCAGCAATAACCTGCTCAGTGATGCCCAGTTTGTGTTCTGCCAGGGCCACTCAGCTCCTGATATCATTACAGCTTTGGTTCATAAGTGGACAAAAGTGCTGAATTCCAGTAGTGAGGTGAGAGTGACAGCCCTTGACGTCAAGGTTGCATTTAAACGAGTGAGGCATCAAGGAGCCATAGCAAACATGGAATCAATGGGACTCTGGGGGCAAACTGACAACTCATTGAAAGATGGCTGGAGGTCAGTCATCTTTAGCTCTAGGACATCTCCGCAGGAGTTCCTCAAGGTAGTGTCCTAGGCCCAACCATCTTCAATTAGTTCATCAATGACCTTCCCTCCATTATAAGGTCAGAAGTGGGGATGTTCGATGATGATTGTGCAATGTTACACACTGTTTGTGACTCCTGAGATCCTGAAGCAGCCCATGTTTAAATACGACAAATTTGGGCAAAATCCAGATTTGGGCTGACAAGTGGCAAGTGACATTCATGCCCCACGATGCCAAACTCCAATAAGAGACAATCCAACCTCTGCCCCTTGACATTAAATGGTGTTACCATTATTGAATCCTCCTTTATCAACATCCTTTTGGTTACCATTGACCAGAAACTCAACAGGACTTGCCACATAAACATAGTGGTTACAAGGGTAGGTCGGAGGCTAGTGTTATAGACCAGACCAAACCCTTCAATGTATTAAGAAGATAGCCTAGACCCCAACATTTTGTTATTTTTACAGGCAAGTGTAAGGCATTCTGGATACAATTCGATTGGTCAAACCATCAGGCTTGAAGCAAAACATGCTTTTTTTTACACGACCGTCAAAATACAGACAAAAGAATGTAAAAAAAAAAACTAGGTTAACTGTAACTATCGAAATAATTAGCAAGATAATGTGTTAATTACTGATTTAGCTGTTCCAAGATAGTAACCTCCCATAAACGCATGCATGGCAAAGGTAAGTTCAGTAAAGTAGATGGTCTCGCATGCAATTCTGTAGTCCAGGAGGAAAGAACTTCAAGAGAAAACTCTGGCAGAGAGAGAGAACTCAAGCATTTTGCTGTGGCAAGGGGAGATGCATAGCAGCTTCCAAATCTCAACAATTAATGAAAGTTAAACTAAAATCCGATTTCTGTGGGAGCCTGACCCTATCCATTCATGCTGCTTCTATTGCTCCAAGTTTGAAAAAAAACCAAGGTCTCACAAGCTGTTGACTTTGTTGTCATGGAATAGACTACTTTACATCTCTGTCTCAACCTCTGTCCATTTAAAAAAAAAAAATCAGGACAAAATACACCTCTTATAGTCATAGTCTCATCACACTAGAAATACAGTGGCAGGTAATTCATCTCTTGACTCCCACAGCCAGTCCATTATCTACAAGGCCCAAATCAGGATTGAGGTGGAATTCCTTCCCTAGGGGCATTGCAGTCAATCCACAGCGCGTGGACTGCAGCGGTGGAAGAAGGCAGCTCACTGTCACCTTCTCAAAGACATCTATGGATAAGCAATAAATGCTGGCCTGGCCAGTGATGCCCTTGTCCCATGAGTGAATTTAAAAAAAACATATTTGGCTTTCACACAAAACGTGTCTACTCAATGCACAAGCGTGATTCAGGCTTCTGGACTCTGTCATTTTAGGTCATCACTTTGCGATCGTCACCGCAGTTTTGTCCTCACCCTGCTGCAGTTCCAGCTAAGCTCAATATAAGTTCTATCTTCATTTATGCATTGTATAACTACTGGATTCCAGAGTAGCTCAACAGTCTTGGATCATGAGCTTGGTCTTGTTTATTGATTTTTGGCCATGTTCCAATCTTAAATTTTTATTGTGTTTTTGCTTTTGGACAGAGCTGTTCATTATCAAGGCATTGATTCTCATGCTTTGGGCTCAACTTTACCCAAAGCAGCTAAATGTCAATTTAGGGGAATTTTCTGTAGTTTTTCCTCCATAAGCTTTAATGAGTTATCGCAGACAATTCTCTGCTGCTCACCTCGTTATGGATGCACAATGCTCCATGGCACAGTGTTCACTATCATGTTCACCAGTGGTTGAAGTACTTACCACTCCTGGACCTTCTGAGACTCTCAATGCCAAATTTGACACCCAACTGTGCACCAGGTCAATCATTACCAGCAATGGATATGCCTCCACATTATACAGATTGGGAGAGAAATGACAAAGAACAGTTTCTGAGCACACAGTGGTAGTACTAGAGATATTTCTTTGCAAGAACAAGCTGACATTCGTAAAAGTAATGCTATTTTACATCATCACCTCTCATTAGTTGCAGTGACAATGGCATTTAAAAGAAACAAACTAGACAGACTACCCATCCTTACTGCCATACCATTGTTGAAACCTCATCTGAGGGAGTGCTATGCTTTCCTTATTCCAGCATTGCATAACATCTTTTCATTGTTTAATGTGGAAGCATCATGTGCTGGAAAGCCTTCAAACAGTTGAACATGATACTTGTATTCGACAACAGCAAAAGCAAAGTATAAACAAACTGAAAATATTTGCATTCACTTTTGGGAACAAATGGGGACTGCTTGTTTTGAGTAAAAACAAATTTACAGTCCGTGAATGATTAGTGTACCCAGAAAGGCTGCAAGGAAAAGCCAGAGAACTAGGGACCGGTGAGCTTAATGTAAGTGGTAGAGGGGATTCTGATACACAGGAGCTACATGCATTTCAAAAGGCAAAGACTGATTAGGGATAGTCAGCATAGCTTTGTGCATGGGAAAGTGTGTCTCACTAACTTGACTGAATTTTTTGAAGAGGTGACAAAGAAGATTGATGAAGGCAGACCGGTACATGTTGTCTACGTGGATTTTAGCAAGGCCTTCTACAATGTACCACATGTTAGACTGGTTAGTAAGGTTAGATCTCACGAGATCCAGGATGAGCTAGCCAATTGGATGCAAAATTGGCCTGATGGTTGGAGACAGAGGATAATGATAGAGGATTGTTGTTCAGACTGGAAGCCAGTGACTAGCGGTGTGCTGCAAGGATTGGTGCTGTGTCCATTTTTGTTTGTCATTTATATAAACAATTTGGCTGAGAATATAGGAGGCACAGTTAGGAAGTTTGCAGACGACACTAAAATTGGTGCTATAGTGGACAGTGAAGAAGCTTTATCTATGAGTACAATGGGATCTTGATCAACTAGGCCAGTGGGCTAAGGAATGGCAGATGGAGCTTAATTCAGATAAGCTGAGGTGTTGCATTTTGGTAAGGCAAATCAGGGCAGGACTCACACAATTAATTGCAGAGTTTGAGAGTGTATTGTCAAACAGATAGACTTAGGGGTGCAGGTACATAGTTTTTTGTAAGAGATGTCATAGGTAGACAGAGTGGTGAAGAAGGCTTTAGAACGTTTGCCTTCATTAGTCAGACAATTGAGTATAGGAGTTAGGCTATCATGTTATGCACAAGATATTGGTAAGGCCACATATGGAGTACTGTACAATTCTGGTTGCCTTTTCCCAAACCTTTCCTATCCATGTACCTGTCCAAATGTCTTTTAAATGTTATAATTTTAGTAGCCTTTACCATTTCCTCTGGCATCTCATTCCATATACACACCAGCCTCTGTGTGAAAAAGTTGCCCCTCAGGCCCCTTTTAAATCTTTCCCCTCTCTCACCATCCTATGCCGTCAAGTTCTGGACTCCCCTACCCTGGGGAAAAGACCTTGGCTATTCACCTTATCTTCGCCCTTCATGATTTTATAAACTTCTATAAGGTCATCCCTCAGTCTCCTGAGCTCCAGGGGAAAAAAATCCCTGCCTCTCCTTATAACTCAAACCTTACAGTTATTTACTCTGCCCACATCAGGTATGGCTGCAGCCCTTTGGCATTTTCATTGAGCATTTGCAATTCAGTTGAGGATGGACGGTAACACAGATCAAGCTCGACAGCGTAACAGGTTCAACATGGTAAACTAAGGCCCCTACAAACCTGTTTCTTTCTCCTTTGCATTCCCTGCTGAATCCCATCAGTAATGTTCCCACCCATCTCTTTCATTTACAACTTAATCTCCCCATTGAGCCCCAAACCTACAACTTAGCCATGCTACTCATCATTCTCCACTATTGCCCAGGTGGTTGACCGTCAAATACCTCTCACCCCTGTGCCCACATCCTCCAACGCAATGTTATTTCCTACCCTTATGTTGAGTTGCCTCCTTTTACAATATTTCCTCATCCTTTCCAGCACACTGTCTCCAATCCCCAGAATCGAGACTCCCAACTTTCCTGCTACACCAGTGGTCCCTGATAACCTCCTTGATTTGGTGAGCATTACCCCGAATTGACCATGGCTCATCTCCTGACCAACTTGCAAGAACAGGCCCAATCAATGATTGACCAGATCCCTGGCTGATGTCTGTACAGCTCCCCAACTGACTGACCACCGATCCCCAAAATAGGACTAATCAGGGATCACTCCCCTGACAACCTAAAGTGGCTGTCTAACTGTAACTAAGACAGGGATTGGATGCTGTCCCGACTGACTGTGGTGACACCCTTTGACTGACAACAGTCTCTCTAACCTTGACTGAGGACTGCTTCCTCTAGATTTTGAGACACAGCCATTTGGTTAAAGCATTTCTGAAGAAGGGTCCCGAACCAAAACGTCAACTTTCATGCTCCTGATGTTGCCTGGCCTGCTGTGTTCTGCCAGCTCCACACTGTTTTATCTCTGACTCCAGTATCTGTAGTTTTTACTATCTCTGGTTGAAGCATATTCTGTGTTTGCTGCTGACAGATGCTGTAGGTATGGCATTGACATAGCATGGTGCTAGACAGCAACATGGCCACCACCTTGAATGATGCTAATCATGACTGGTTTTATTTGGGCTAAAAGTCAAGTCAACATGGAAGTTCTATAAGCCTCTGAGTTCTGAATAAGGGAGCAAAGTGTAAAAAAGGCGGCAAAGATGCTGAGAGCATCCAAGTGGACATGAAATGATTGAACATGAAGCAAGCAAAAACCCTGAGGATACCCTGTCTAATGATCGAGTTGGTTGGCTATCCCTGCATGTCAAGTGACCCGTAGCAGCTTTACAATGGAACATGTCAGTGAGCTTCAAAGTGCAGTTTTGAAGTGGAGAACTATGCTCTTAGTGAGTTGGAGATGTGTCATAGTGATGTGGCAAGGCCAGTGCATGCCCGATGACAGTATCCATAGGGGCTGAGCAGCTAGTTAATAACCATAGAATGTACACTGAGACGTTGGAGACTGCAGTCCAAATGGAGGCTCGAGGAATCCATCAGCGAGCTGGAGCCATTAGATATCCACTCTATCACATCTGGGATTGTTGCCGTTTAGTTTCTCTGGGGGGAAGGGAGAATAGGAAATTGCACGTAAATGAGATGGGTTTAAGGACTAATGAGATGCAAATGCGTACTAATAGGCCTCTCACAAGAGAGCTTACAGGCGAAATTCTCATCTTGCAGTTCGTTGAAATATCCAACTTTTTTTGTTCTGAGAATTTCGTTTATCCAATCTTGTTACATTTTCCCAACTGACTCTCCATCACTGACATTGTCCAGGTGTGGGAAAGTTCAGCCTTTTTTTGGTGTACTACAGCTATTTCTCAACCTATGCTTTTTGTTCCGTAGTAGCTTGTCATTTAATGTCTCGTACCATCAACCCTGTCCCAGACCTCCCTTTGGTTGAAAGCAGAGAGGGGGAGGAACAATAAACCAGCGTAAAACCAATTGTATTTATACCTCTTCTTATTTTAAGAAGTTGTATTCAATTCAAAATGTTAACTTTGCTTGTTTCTCCACAAATGCTACAAGATTTGTTGGGTAGTTACAACATTGTCAGTTTTTACTGTACTTGGTTGTTCCCACCAAATTTTATAAAGCAGTTGAGAACCATCACAAGCTGAGGTTATTCTGCTAATAATGGTACATTCTATATTTGAGTCTCAGTAGTAGTCTAAAAGGCCTGGACCTCAGTCTAATATGAAACAATTCAGAGGTTCTTTGCAAACTTACCGTTAGTTTAACAATTTTTACTTATAAAACGACAATCTTGTCAGGAACTGGAAGCATGGTGAACTTTTGAATTATTTCTGCACCATGTTTCAAAAAAAAGAGAGGCATGAATGATGACAGTATAGAATCTGCGTTCATAAGAGTTTTTTTGAAAGATCTCATTATTGATCTGGTGATGGTTCCAAAAAAAAACACATCATATGCTGACTTCTGGTAGGCATTCACATTCAAGTTGAATGTTTTGGTTTGTTTGAGCAAGTTGAATCATGAAATAAACAAGTCAAATTAGATTTATGAGATAGTGAAAGATTCTAATGATATGACCCTATAATTATTCAAAGCTTTTCATACTTGTTGTGATTCAAAACAGAAATTACAGGCTTTAGACAGAGAAGGTCACTCGGATTTCAGTACAAACAGCAAACATCATGTGCCCATGTACAATACAGACATAGAATTTTATCCAAACCTCTGCAGTAAGTTCAGAGTTACAAGTGTTTTACACATAATTTGTAATTTGGTCTGTTTATGTTGTAGGTTTCTCACCAATCTGCCATTTTGTATTGCCAGTAGTTTAATGGTATGTGAAATATGATAACTCTGTATGAAACACTGGGTTGACCTCAACTAGATAATTGTCCAGTCCTCAGCACCACACTAAGATTTCCCTGTCAATTCCGATTCTCTCCTTAATGCCTTCATATGCTCTAGAATAAAGGGTGAGAGTGTTACCAGGGCCACGCCTACTCAACTGTGGCACACTTCCAGTGGGTCTTTCCATCACATGATCCACTGAAACAGCAGTAGAGGAATCTGGGATACAGAAACAAAAATTGCTGGAAAAGCTCAGCAGGTCTGGTAGCATCTGTGGAGAGAAATCAGAGTTAATGTTTCGTTGAGTGACCCTATCTCCGACCTGGTAGAAATCTGGGATATTGTCTTTAACTACAAACATGTTGGATGTTCAGTCATTTCTAATATTAAAAATAATAGATGTTTTATGAACAGAGAATATTTGAGAACAGACTACAAAAGCATGCTCCTCCTGTAATATTAGGGTGACCCTGTCGGTCTGTAAGTCAGACTGAACTTATAGAATTGAACCCAGTGCTGAGATTTTTAGTTGCAATGTGTATTTATACTAGGATTCTAAAAATCTATTGGAGATGCTGATATAATTATTGCATAGCACACTATGCCCAATTAACAATTCCTAAACATAGGAGACCACAATTAGCAACATTTTCAGTTGCTGCACCGGAGATAGAATCGAAGAGGGAGATCCTGCACCCCCAGGATCTGGAGCCCTTCTAAACAGTTGCTTAGGAGTCAGTGACTAGAGAGAGTGGAAGACGTCAGTGGAAGCATTCTGGCTTCAAGAACATGAATACACTTACAAAGTGGTTAAAAGAAAATCTGAAGGGTCTAGACCCAAAACATCAGCTTTCATGCTCCTCTGATGCTGCTTGGCCTGCTGTGTTCATCCAGCTTTACACCTTGTTATCTCAGATTCTCCAGCATCGGCAGTTCCTACTATCTCTAAGTCAGTGAATTTACTCTCTTGTTGGCAATTAGAATACCTACAGGATACAAAATAGGACTCGGTAGCCTCTTTTTTTTTTAAGATTACGAAGCCTCTTAAAGTTCCAAAATCGTATCAATGGCTCATGAACATTTCGTATACAGTATAGGCTGAACCAGTACCACCACCTGACTCCAGTGCAGCAGAAATCTCACACAACCTCAGACTCAGGTGAGCTGACAGCTTGGTTTACTTTTCTCACCTTGCTATGACTGCAGTGCATTCGTGTATGGTGCCTCACTGTAAGCACAGCTCTCTTTGCTGCTACCCCAAAACCGTAGTGCAAGTATCTGTGCTGACTGTGGCTTACAGTGATGAAGCATCTTCATTGTCTTTGGTCCTCTTCCTCCATCTAAGCTGATTGCGGTTTTTGAGATGAGGCTATGGACAGGAGAAGGGAGAAAGTAAGAAATGCAAATACCTGATGGGTGCAGCTCCTGGCTTAATTAAGGAAATGTGGCATTGAGATTTTCTGAAGAAGAGTCTAGACCCAAAACGTCAGCTTTCCTGCTCCTCTGCTGCTTGGGCTGTGTTCACCCAGCTCCACACAGTGTTATCTCAGATTCACTGACTTGATATTTTAATATGTTCACATTTGGAATTTTCCATTGCCTCTGCAACCTCAGCTCCACAGAAACAAACAAAAAACAAAAGTAATACCTTCCAGAATCTCCTTTTCACTGAAGGGCCTGCAACTATTCTAAGTGAAAAGACCTGGTGGATAAATTTTAGTTTACTGTTTTCTCACCCCTGCTTTTCTTAAAACTACTCATTTTTGGCATCTTTAATGCATTCATGACCCCTTGTGGTGAGTTAATTAAGTGCAACTTAAAATATTTTATGATGCTTTCCTTTTAGAAGAGTTAACCATTGACAATGTTTGTGGTAATACAATGTGAAATAACTCCACAGAGGCTGGTATCTCATCACCAAGTCACCGTTTATTTACATGGAGAGTCCTTGATACTGATCCAGCTCCCTCAGAGCCAACTCTTGAAGTGATCAGAACCTCAGACACTCCCGTTTATATCTGTCAGCCAGGGCTCCCTGCCTGGACCAGATTAACAGTCCCAAACAGGGATCTTAGAATAAGAGGTCCACCTGGCTGACCCTGTTACAGTCACTACATCCCTCCCACTCTGAGTCCAAGGACATAGGCCAGTTCGTTGTTTTTTTGCAGCTTCTCCTGTAGCACTTTACCAACTGGTCTGGTTCTCCAACTCTGGCTCGGGCAGCATATAAACGCACAGTAGCTCACCTCGTGCACCTAGAGCATCTTGGAAGAAATTCATTCTCCTCTTCAGGTGGCAAAGGTGTCAAGGCAGTGACATCCTCCACGTACACCTCAGATTCTGAAGTACCTTCAACATTTGAGGGACAGGGAGATCAGTCTGAAAGGCAGTCGGGGAGCCAGGCACATTTTTCCTTTCACAGCTTTTGTAGGTTTGCAGCTTTCACGTGGTCTCACGTGCTTGTTCAGGACTGACCTGAACTTTATATGTCACTGGAGATGTGTGCCTACCAGCAGGAGGCAGCTCAATGTATCCACGTTTGCTAATTGGCCTCCCCGATGGTGTTCCGATTTGTAATCGCATGCACTTAGTACTGGAGCCTGCTATTGACGTTGGTATGAAACTATGGGCAGCACTGCCTTGTCCTCTTAAGTAGACCTAGCAGGGATTTGAATCAGAATCCCTACACTGTGGAAACAGGCCCTTGGGCCCAATAAGTCCACACCAACCCTCCGAGCATCCCATCCAGACCCATTCCCCTATAACCCACCTAATCCCTGAACACTGTGGGCAATTTAGCACAGCCAATCCGCCTAGCCTGCACATCTTTGGAAGGTGGGAGGAAACCAGAGCACCCGGAGGAAACCCACACAGACACGGGGAGAATGTGCACACTCCACACAGACAGTTGCCCAAGGAAGGAATCAAACTTGGGTTCCTGGCGCTGAGGCAGCTGTGCTAACCGCTGAACCACTGTGCTGCCTGGCTTGTGGTCCATTATTATTACAAATTTTTGCCCGTAAAGGTATTGGTTGAACTTTCTGACTCCAAATATGACTGCCAAACCTTCCTTCTCTATCTAGGTGTATTTATGCTCTGCGTTGGCCAAAGTCCTGGATGCATGTGCTATTGGGTGTTCCTCTCCATTGAACCACCTATGAGCTAATACAATGGCAATGTCATCTGGGGAGATATTGCATGTCAGTACCAGATCTCACTTGGGATCACAGTGTGCCAACACCTTAAAGGATGATAGCAGTTTCTACACTTCCCTGAAGGCTTTGGCTTGGCTATGTGACCATTTCCAAGGTTGATCATTTTTTAAAGAGTTGATGCAAAAGGTGCCAGGATGGAGACCAGGTTCTACATGAACTTTCTGTAATAGCTCACCAGCCCAAGGAAAGACCTAAACTCCAGTACTGACAAGAGGCAGGACACCTTTGATCACCCTCACTTTATCATTCAATGGATATAACCCAGTCCTGTCAACTCTGTAGCTGAAGGTGGTCACTTAGGGTGCCTGGAATACACACTTTTCCCTTCAAAGATGTATACCTACCTAAGAAAAACATCTAAGGACTATATCCAAGCTCTCCTTATTGGTCTTTCCTGTTTTGAGCATGCCATCTAGATAAATCACCTGGGGTAGACCTTGTAAAATATTCTCGATTGTCTGCTGAAAAATGGCAGAGTTGACAACACCCCAAATAGCAATCTCATATGTTGGTGCAAATCCTTAAGCTACAATTAATACCCATATGTCTGGGAATCTTCATCTAATTGCAAGTGCAAGTGTGGCAAACTGACCCATCGAGCTTCACAATTGATATGACTTGCTGACCAGTCTACAAGCTCGATTAGTTTGACAATTTTGCTTTCCAGATGTCTGATTTCTGCCTCTACTTTTACCCATAAGGCACAGTGCTGGGTGGGCCTTGCAGGATCATAGAATTGCTTCCTGGTCAACACACGAGGTGGCCTTGGCTCCTTCGACAGTCCCTTAACCTTCCCTAAACCTTCTGGATATTTAATTAGGACTTGATTCAGGCAGCCATTTTCTAAACAAAAAGCCAATTTAGGTGAATCTTTCTCAACCATTTTTTGCCCCATCAAGTTTAGGCCAGAGCCTTTTACTACAATCAGTGTTAACTGAGCCAGCTGTGTCTTATAAAGGATCAGAATTTAAGTTGTACCCTTAATCTGTAAAGGTTTTTGGGTATAGGATCTCAGTCTACCCAAGGTCTGGTGCAAACCTAAGGGTTAGAGTCCAGAGCAAATTTTGTTAAAGTCTGATTCTGTGATCACTGAAACAGCTGCGCTAGTATTGACCTCCATTAGAAGTGGGTGATCATTGAACCAAACACTCTTGATTAGCTCTGATTTGGATGTTGCTGAATAATTTAACTGTTCCAAATCAGGGTGTGCACTCTGCTGGATACTGGCCTATGAGTTCTCTTACTTAATTTAGGTAAAGTGGGACTGTTCTGCTGTTTTGAGTCTGCATACCAGTAGCAACTACAATGCTTTTAAAGGCCTGGATCCTGAAGAAACGTTTAGTCATTTGGCTGAGACTTGGCTATGTTTTGCGGTTTTACTGTGGGCTGACGCAGGATCCCTCTGTTCAGGGTGTGTCCTTTGTGAGGCTATGCGATTGCCTTCACTCAAGTGGTGTTTCCCCAAGCTGAGTTGGACTGGCAAGAATGTCCACTTCCATTGGAATACCCTGCAACTCATACGCTCCACTTGCTTCATTTTCTAATTATAAAGCCAGTTCTAGTACCTATTTGAAATGCATTTGGGCTGCAGCTAGTAGGCACTTTTGCATGGTCATGTTATTAATCCCACGTACCAAATGGTGTCTCAGCCTCTCATTAAGGGTTAAACAAAAGTCACATGCCTCTGCCAGTCATCTTAACCAAGTCAAAATCCCGATTCGGATTCCCCTGGTTCTCGAATTGCTGAGAAAAACCAGTAACATCTCAGAATTAGAGGGGCTTGACGTAATATTCCTTCATTAAAATCCATCAACTCTGGCATAGGGTCAGAGTCCTACAGCATGGAGACAGGTCCTTCGGCCCAAACTAGTCAATGCTGACCAAATTGTCCATCTGTGCTAACACCATTTCACTGCACTTTGCCGATATCCTTCTAAACCTTTCCTATCAGCGTATTTGTCTAAATGCCTCTTAAATTGCCACTGTACTCTTATTCATTACAGTCCTTAATTCAATGCAAGTTTTTGTAAATGGTTGCAATTGTCTGTTTCGTTGTCAATGTACCTGCTTCAACCACTTCCACTGGCAGCTCATTGCATATACATACTACCCTTTTTTCAAAAGTGCTCCTCAGGTTCACATGTATTTTTTCCCCCTCTTTCCCAGGGTTAGGGAATGGAAGACTAGAGGGCATCAGTTTAAGGTAAAAGTTAAGATTCCTAATAATCAAAAGAAAAACTACACATCCATAAGCTGACAGGAGAATTTTGTTGTTTTTCTTTTGCCCAAGGTCATTTGCCTGGGGGAAAAAAATTCTTCCCACTTACTGAACCCAATCTTCAACAGTGGATCAACCAGGTCAAGCTTCCCAAATGATGCATAATGGTAGAAATGTTTATCTAAACTCAAAGATGACTATTGCAAGCAAATTCCTTCTAGAGTATGTTTTTCTGTTGTTGCCACTAAAATAACTCCACACAGGCCAGTGTCCGGTCACCAAATTACCCTTTATTTCTACATGGAGTGTCTCTGACACTGATCCTTAGAGACAGCTCTGAGTAAGTAGAACCTCTGACACTCCTGTTTATATGTGTCAGCCAGGGCTCCCTGATTAGACCAGATTAACAGCCTCAATCAGGGATCTCATTATGAGGTCCACCTGGCTGACCTCATTACACAATGACTGGCTCAAACCAGTCCCTAATATAATTAAGCTGCTATTTGCTCAGTTGTACTTTCATAAAGGAAAAGATGAGTGCTCCTCCAAAAAACAATTGGAAGTGCTGCAATTGGTAAGTGATTTCTTGCTGTATGCTGGGTGAGGGGGAGGGAGAGATTAGGGACTGCAGAGATACAGAAATCCAAATCTCTTGGTGCAAGACCCACTCTGATATTCTTGAGGAAATCAAAATTGAATTTGGCAAAAGAAAGAAGTGGCAAAAAGAAGGGAAAAGTCAAAAGCTATAGACCATGTAACAGAAAAAAAGCTCAGTGATTAATAAAATCACTAATAATAGAAGGTGTTACAGTACACTTTGAAATATCCATCATTCCAATGAACAAAATACACTTTTCCTCTAGTGACTGTTTCCAGTGGACATGTCAAGTTTGAAGCACATTTCCAATAAAACAAAACAGGCAATTGCAACCATTTACAAAAGCTTGCATTGAATTAAGGAATATAATGAACAAGAGTACAGTGGCACTTGTATTTTTCTTTTTCAGCCAGCTGCCCAACTTACCTGATTCCCTACTATGGCTATAGTACTGGGGCATTCAGCAAAATCACCAAAAGGCTTTAATTGCTGTACAGAATGTTCCAGTTTTACAAGGGCCATAATGCCTAAAATTATTTCAATTTCCAGAATTTGGAGATGTATGTTGTTCTGTTATGGATTTAAGTAGGAGTACAGCATTCCATATACTCTGCATAATCAGAGACAACAAAGTGTGGAGCTGGGTCCCAAACCGAAACGTCAACTTTCCTGCTCTTCTGATGCTGCCTGGCCTGCTGTGTTCCTCCAGCTCCACAATGTGTTGTCTCTGACTCCAGTATCTGCAGTTCTTGTTATCTCTGCATAATCGGAATTCCTTATGCATTCATATTTTGTATTTTGGGAATCACAGATTTATGTACTCTGGTCATGGACTCATCTTTCAGTGGAAATTGTTCTTCATTATTTGACAGATAGGAACACTTCATGAATTTGAAGGGCCCTTTTTATTCGTCTAAAGTAATGGCAATAACACTGGTTCCTGTGCAATCTTTCTCTGTAATTAAAATCTCCTCTGCCTGACGTCCGAATGATCTCTGTTGACTTTGATAACCTTCCAAAAGTGGGTCATGACGTGAATTTTCCTTTGCTGATGTGGTAAGAACAATGGTGAGAAAAATGAGAAAATGTGGAAAGAATGAAAAAAATCAGAATCTTTGCTGATAAAATCCTTTCTAACTTCTCGTCCTTGAATGGTGACTTCAAATTTTCACCATTGAACAGGAATTGCCTTACTTCCACGTATTTGCACCTCATCAAAGCTCCAAAATGCCTTCCTTTAAAAACAGTCATTGAATCGTAGAGATCTACAGGCCGGCAGAAGACCCTTCAGGCTATTGTGTCTGCACTGATAAATAACAACCACCTAAATAATCTAATCCCATTTTCCAGCTCTTGGTCTATAGCCTTGTATGCGTTAGCGTCGTAAGTGCACAACTGTGTACTTGACTGTTATACAGGTTTCTGCCTCTACCAGCAGAGAGTTCCAGATTCCCACCACTTCCTCTAGGTGAAGAGTTTTTCCTCATGTCACCTCTAAACCTTCTGGCCCTTACCTCAAATCCATGCCCTCTGTCATTGATCTCTCCGTCAAGGGGAAAAGTTCCTTTCGGTCTACCCTATCTATGTACCTCATCATTTAATAGATCTCCATCATGTCACCTCACAATTTCCTCTACTCTAAGGAAATATCTCCAGTCTGTCCAATCTGTCTTCAAACTGAAATTCTCCAGTCCATGGAAAATCCTGGTATATCTCCTTTGCACCCTGTCCAGTGCAGTCACATCACTCCTATAATATGGATTTCAAACACTGCACAGCACTCTAGCTGTAGCCTACCTAATGTTCTATACAGTTCCAGCATAACCTCCCTGTTAAACTCTATGCCTGACTAACAAAGGCAAGTATACCATATTCCTCCTTGACTATTTCATCCATTTGTTCTGATACCTTAAGGTGGGCATGTACACCAAGCTGCCTCTGATTCTCAACACTTCCTAGGGTCCTGCTGTTCATCGTGTATTCCTTTGCCTTCTTTGTCCTGCCCAAGTGCATCACCTAACATTTATCCAGATTGAATTTCATTTTTCACCAATCAGCCCGTCTATATCCTCTTGTAGACGAGGACTATACTCCTGACTATTTAACACATCTGCGAACTTGCTGATTGACTGTCCTACACTCAGATCTAAATCATTTACATAAATCATAAACAGGTAGGGCTCCAACACTGACCCCTGTGGGAGCCCACTGGACACAGAAATCCTGTCTGAAAAATGTTCCTCAACTATCACTCTCTGCATCCAGTCACTCAGCCAATTGTGGATCCAACTTGTCAAATTTCCTTGGATCTCATGGGCTGTCACCTTTATTACCAGCCTCCCATTCATGACCTTATCAAAGGCCTTCCTGAGGTCTACGTCAAATGCATTGCCGTCGTCTTCACACCTGGTTATTTCTTTGAAAAGTTCAATCAAGTTGGTAAGGTGTGACTTCCCCTTAAAATCATGCTGACTGTTCCTGGTTAATCCCTGCCTCTCCAAATGCAAACTTATTCTGTCCCTCAGAATTGTTTTTAATAGATTCCCCACCACCAAGGTTAGACCGGCTTGTAGTTTCCTGGTTTATCTCTTGTGCCCTTCTGAATAATGGTACCACATTGGCTGTCCTCCAGCCCTCTGTCACCTCTCCTGTGGCCAGAGAAGAAGCAAAAAATTTTGCAAGCACCCAAGGTATTCTTCCCTTACCTGAGTCAATAGCCCATATGCCACTTCCAATTTTGTCTTTCCCTGTGAAACCGGATGGCAAAAATTCCTGACATGTAAATTGGAGTAAATACCTGGCAGCCGCACAAAGCCCAGTGCTTGTCTTGGCATTCGCACAGATACTTCTTCACAACAATGTCCCAGAATGCTCCATGGTCACTATCCTCCTAAACCCTTTGTCAGCTAAGTCAACATTGACAAACCCCAGGCTTCACCACATCACTCACCTTTGGTAGCTGACTGACGCTCAAATCATTTCAGCTGCTCAACTCTTCTTTATAAGTCAGGGACACTGATGACTTGTATGCTTTGCCCACAGGGACATGCACACATCTTTTACACCTGCATAGGATGCATCTTGCATCTTTTGGTTTGCTTTCTTAGTACTCACTTGCCTTATGCTGGCAGCCTCTGTCTACTTCTTTCTTGGTGCACTCTTGCTGAGTTCAACAATGACTTAGCTAGCCTCTGTTTGACTCATCGTGTTCCTAGCTCACCAAGGTCTTTGGTACTCAGTTATAGGCTGCCAGCCCCTGTGGCTTTCATTGCTTTTGAGTGCAGAAGGAGAAGCGAGCAGTTGTCATGGTGAAAAACACTGACCAGCCAATGCGGTGGACATGGTGCTGTGCAGCACTCTGCTACGTCAGTGTCACAGATTCAACATGTGCTAGCAACTTAATGCAGCAAATGTACACGGTGCTTCAAGCAAAAGACCATGTGTGAAAGTTGAAGGGGAGAGGCCTGAGTGGGCTCAAGGGGAACCACAAACCGTTGGAGTACTACCATAGTCATTCAAGGGGCTTGTCTGATTGCAATCCAGGGAGTTGGCTAGTTTTGCAGGTGCTTGGACAAACAGAGTTCAGGCATTGGGCCATGATCAGGCTAGCTGGTGAAGTGTGGCCAATCCAAGTAGGTCACTCAAGGACAGGGTGTTATAGAAACATCCGTCTTGGGACTGGGCCAGTTTTTTCTGCTATGAGACAAAGATAGGGATTGAGTATGATAGAATTGGATGTAGGAATAGTTAGTGGTGATGCGCAAGCTGGAGATGTGGTGTGGTGCTCCCAGTAGGTAAGCAGGAGGCATTGAGAGTAGATAGGTTTGGGAGGCTGAGGTGGACATGATGTATGAAATAGTTCATGAACCTGGGTGAGAGGCACATGCAGTGAAAAAGGAAATGCATGTGGCTGTCCTGAAATTGTGAAGTAGCAGAGAGAAGGTGGTGGCACTTACTTTTGGGGATCTTGGAGATCATTGGCTCTTTTTTCCTGCACTGATGAGTGTTTGCTTCAGCAGGGGACAGCACTAACCCAGGCTGCATTTTGTCCTAAGGTTGGCTTGGTCTGTTGTGTGGCCTGTGGTGATCTGCAGGAGAAAAGACTGCCCTGCTGTCCCACCTCAGCCATGAACACCTCCAGGTTCCCCCGTAGAAACGGGAAGGGAGCTTTTTTTCATCTGAGTCAAGTCCTTGGTGATAACAGCTGAACGGTACAGTCTGGGGAGACACTTCTTGGCTTGCAGTGTCTGAAGTGTTGTGTAGCTGAACTTCACACCAGGTTTACAAGTCCCACAAGGTCCTGACTATGGTGAGCAATTCTGCCTCTCCAGCTGTGTGATTCTCTGAGAAGAGCACTGAAGTGTTTGGTTTCGTAATTAATGAGGTGAAGAGCAGAAAAGTTTGAAAGAATAGTTTCCCCAAGCGATTGTGGAGAGGATGCAATGAATCTCACTAGACAAAATACTTTAGCTAAAATGGGAAAACTTCACCCATGATTTTCTAACCAGTGCAAAACCAATAGATAGATTGATAGATTTAGGATTATCTCTTTGCTTTTGTGCTCAATGTATCAGTGCAGTACAGTGCAACATACAATACAAATCATTACAGCTTTATTAGTGTTTCTTTCCAACTCTAAGGATTTGTGTATTTGAGTTCTTAAGTGACCCTCTTCCTTTGGTTCAGTGTTGTAATGTTGACAGATATTGTAACTAGATTGTGTATAGCAAGATCACACTAACAGCATTACGATGAAAAGCAGTTGATTTGTTTTAGTGGTATTGGTTTAAGCGATAAATGCTGTCTTGGAGTCTAGGAGATGTCTCTGTTCTTTAACTTATGCCAAAGGATCATTTACAACAAACTGGACACGTGATTTGATTTGATATCTCCTCGGAATGCTCCTGTGGTGTAATGGTAATGCCCCTACCTTTCAGCCAGGAATCCAAGATTAAAGTCCCACCTGTTCTAGAGTATGTCATAACACCTCTGAACGGGTTAATGAGAAAGTATCATAATATCTCATCAGGCAGATGACACAACCACCACTGCAGGATTGCTCATTACCACAGAAAAGTATCAGTTTAGGCTACTTGGTTGAAATCGGACTTGAATTCAATCTTCTAGTTTCAGTGACAGTTGTGCTACCAACTGGAACAATTCCGTTGGCATACATATGCTTAATCCAGTAATTTGTCTCTGTCCTTGTGAAGCTTATTCATATAGAGTCACACAGCACAGAAACAGACCCTTTGGTCCAACCAGTCCACGCCAAATATGTTCCTAAACTAAATTATTTCCACCTGCCTGTGTTTGGTCCATATCCCTCCAAACCTCTCCTATTCATGAACTGATCCAAATGTCTTTTAAAAAGTTGTAACCGTACTTGCATCCACCACTTTCTCTGGCAGTTCATTCCACTCACAAACCGCTCTTTGTGCCTTTTTAAAAAAAAAAAAATTGCCCCTCGTGTCCTTTTAAATGTTTCTTCTCGTACCTTAAAAAACGCCTCCTACTTTTGAATTCCCCCACCTTAGGGAATAGATTTTTGCTATTCACCTTATCTATGCCTCTCATGATTTTACAACCTCAAGGTTACCTCTCAACCTCCTACGCTCCAGTGGGGGGCGGGAAAATATCCCAAACTCTCAGCCTCACCTAGTAACTTAAACCCTCCAGTCGCAGCAATATCCTGGTAAATCTCTTTTGAACCCTCTCCAGTTTAATAATATCCTTCCTATAACAGAGCGGCCAGAACTGTGCACTGTACTCCAGAAGAGGCCTCACCAGTGTCCTGTACAAAGTCAACATTTAGTTCCAGTTCTTCTACTCAAAGGTCTATGCAATGGAGGCAAGCACACTAAATGCTGCCTTATGGTTGATTTATGTCAGGAATATTCTCAAAGTTAGTCTCAGAGATGACGGCGTTGCTCTATCATGAGAGACTGAGTAAATTTCTGGAATTGAGAAGAATGACACGATTTTTCACTGAAACTTTTTCAAGAAGTTCTGATGAAGATTCACTGAACTTAGGGACATAGACACAAGTGTTAATGTCTTAAGATTCTTAGATGGCCTGATATGGATGCAGTGAGGAATTGTTTTCATTGCTTGGGGAATCTGAAATAGATTCACACAGTCTCAAGATCATTGGAGACTGAGATGAAAAATTACTTCAGTTAAAACTTTGAGAGTATTGAAAATTCTCTAACCCAAAGGATTCGTTGTCTATCTCAGCCCTAAATATATTTAGCAGATTTTTGACTTATCAGGAAATCGCACTCCTGCCAGCCTCAATAATTTCCGATGATTTGCAAACAAAACCAGCCCTTCAACTATGATCAAGCAGATTACCAGACATGATGGTGCATAGCTTCAGCGATCAGCAGCAGCTAACTGGCAGAAGACAGGCATAGCTCTGTGTCCCCATTCAGATGGAGGAGGCAGTGTGTAGGGAGTGGGGTGGAAGGTAGAGTTGAAGCCCAAGATAAGGCATGATCATGTTGAATGGTACAACAGGCTGAATGGGCCATAAGGTCTTCTCCTGCTCTTTCTCTTGTGTTCGTGTAGTTTTGTATGAAACGCTTTGCCTGGTATTTTGCATTAACTTATAAGTAAAGTCCTGTAAAGAAGATCCTTAAAAGCAAAGGACAGACAGCCCTTCTGAGTCATTAGTGAGTGTACAGTAATACCCAACAGGGAATGGTCAATTCTAGTGGAGCAAAAAATACCATTTGGATCACGTTTTGTGCTGGGACTGGATCTTCAACTGCACTGAGTTAACATAATTTGCTAGTTTTTTTTTTATTTTTCTCTATCCCTTTATGCATTATGTTTTTAATGTTCACTAGTTTGTTTAAACTGTCATTGTCACTTATTAATGCCACACAACCACACAAACTGGCTCATGTCAAAAATCTTTCCAGCACCGTTCAGTTCAGGCAGGGGACCAAAATGTCTCCCTCTCCCTCTCGTCCCTGAGACATCATCTATCAGGTACTACATATGGAGCCTACAAATTATGTTGCTACTTTCACCATGCTGAATGGATTGGCTCCAAGTTCTGGGCAAATACCAGTTTTTTTTTTTCTGTGCATCGCCCTAGAAGGAGTATAATGTATGAATGTATCATGTGGTTTTATTGGTTACAGCTCCATGCTGGCAATGGCTCCAGTGATGGCTAGTCCAGTTGTGGTACGCACTGCCTCCTCCCATCTGAGTGAGGACACAGTGCTTTCGCTGTCTTCCAGTTAGCTGCTGCTGATCGCTGAAGCTGTGCACCATTGTGACTGTTAATCTGCTTGATCATGGTTGAAGAGCTGGTTTTGTTTGCAAATCATGGGAATTTATTCAGAGGCTGGTAACAGTGTGAAGTGATACTTTGATGAATGAAGGGGGAGTTTTGTCAGACTAGTGGCTCAGTTATGAGGAAATTGCTTCGAAGATGCCTCCCTTGACGTTGATTAGTCTTGTGAAGTCATTAAAATTCATAACAGCACAGTATCCTGACCCCCAAGGCTGGTATTGACATTGATGGATATTTGTTTCCATTGCTTTCATAGTGTCTGTCTGTAGGGTCCGTTTTCCTTGTGGATAGAGAACTCTCTCTTCCTAACCACCATGGTCTCTAATCCTGCGTCAGAGAACTTTGTGACCTGTTTTTTTTTTTTTTGAATTTGGTCCAATTTAGTGGCCTAAGTATTACAAATGACCAACAGTATCAATCAGCATTTGTCTTTGTTGAGGGAATGAAGGAACATTCTTGAGTTTCCTGTTACTTCCTTTTAGAATCAAAAACATATAGCAGCCACATTTACGCTGAACCAATAGACTTGTGAAACTTCAGAGACACTTTTTTTGTGGGAAACTGCAGTGCAAGGTCAATAAATATCTAAACTCACTTAATCGCTGAAGTTTGCTTAAGCGCTATATTGAATCAAAGGGCAGGCTGTCTGAAGTAGACTTGAGACGGCAATTGAATGGTTGATCGAAGAAGGCAGGATTGAAATCAGTCATTTTTGGCAATGAAAGTAATAGCTGACAAGTTAAAAGCTGAATGTGTACAAAATAGAAAGAAAGGAGTATATTTGATGTGGCTCATCTTTCAATTAAAGAAAAACCCTGCCTTCTCAACATGGCATCCATATTCCTATCTGGAAGAAGATTCCAGGTATCAATCACCAGTTGTGCAAAGAAATTCTTCCTGACATCAATGAGTCTGTGTTTTACCAGTCCTTGGCCAGCAATCACTTAGAATCTGGTTCAGAATTAACTGCTTCTATTCCAGTTTGTACATCGTACCTCAGTCCTCTGACATCACAATTCAGTTAAGTGGTGCTTCCAGGTCTTGATTGCTTCTTCTATTTTATCAATTTCAATTTATAGCTTGACTCTTCTCTTGAAAAGCAGTGCGTGAAATACTGCGGTCCTGTGCAGAATTAGCAACTGACCAACCTTGTAGCATTCCACATAATGCAATATGATCACTGCCTCTCCTTATGGCTAAGGGCTTCGCAGATCCTATTCAATGTGAATGTTTCTGTTTGGAAGTTGCAAGCGATTCCCTCGTCAGTTTATTTTATTCTTTCAAGTGATGTAGATATTCCAGCAAGACCAGTATTTTTTTTCCATCCCTAATTGTCTTTGAACTGAGTGGCTTGCTAAGGCCAAATCAGAAGGGTCAACCACAATGTGGTGGATCTGGAGTCACATGTCGGCCACATCAGGTAAGGGCAGTGAAGGACAATAGAATGTAGTACAGGAGAGGCCTTTCAGCCCATCAAGTCTGCACCAAAAATACATGGCTACTCGCACTTTCCCTCACTAGGTTCATAACCTGGTATGTTATGATACTTCAAGTGCCTGTCCAAGTTGCTTTCAAAGATTGTGAGGTATATTGCCCCAATTATAATCCCAGGCAGTGCATTCCAGACCTACAGCATTCTCTAGGTTTTTTTTTAAAAAAAATTATTCACAAATCTACACTAAACCTCCTACATTTCACTTTAAAATAATGCCTCCTTGTTATCAACCCTTCCATTAAGGGGAGCAGCTGCTTTCTATCTACCCTGTCAAGCTCCTCATAATCTTACACATCTCCTCCTATTAGGTGCCTCCTCAGTCTTCTCTGCTCTAAAGAAAACAACTTGAGTTTATCTAGCCTCTCTCCATAGCTGAAATGTTCAGTCCTTGGGAACATCCTGGTGAATCTCCTTTGCCCCCCATCCTCTCCATTCATATCCATTCTGTAGTGTGGTGACAAAAGTGACACACAGTACTACAGCTATAGCCTGAAAAAGCTCTGTACAGCTCTAATATGACCTCCCTGCTTTTAGAATCTATTCCATGACTAATGAAGGCAAACACGCCATCTGCCTTCTTAACAACACCATTAATCTGTCCTGCTACCTTCAGGGATCTGTGGACAAGCATCCCATGATCTCTGTCTTCCTTTTGAGCTTCCTTGTGTCCTTCCATTTGAGTACTCCCTTGTCTTGCTCCTTCCTCCCAGGGTACATCACCTCTCACTTATCATGGTTAAACCCATCTGTGTCAATTACCTTATCCTCATCCAAATAATTCGTCACATCCTCAAAAAATTATAACCATATTTGTTAAGTATGACCTCAGTTTGACAAAGCCATGATCAAACCTTGCCTCTTTAAATGGAGATTAATTTTCTTCACTACTTTTTCCAACAGTTTCTCTCCCAATGATGTCAGACTCACTGGTGTATAGTTCCTTGGACTATCTTGAGCATCCTACTCGTAAAGTAGAACTACATTAGCTGTCCTCCAGTCCTCTGGCCAGAGACCATGTAAACATTTGGGTTGGGCCTCTCTAATTTCCTCCCTCACTGCCACAGAACTTGGGATATAATTCATACAAACCTGGGGATTTGTCCACCTTTAAATTTGCTAAAACCTCCACTACCTCCTTGCTTCTTGTATCAATCTGCTCAAGAACCTCAGTCCATCTTCTTGAATCCTGTACTTGTATTCTTTTATTCTTGAGTAAAGACAGACATGACATACTCATTAAACACACTCTGAATGTAAGATAACAAGCATGGGGCTGAATGAACACAGCAGGTCAAGCAGCATCATAGGAGCAGGAAAACTTGATGTTTCGGGCCGAGACACTCTGAATGTACTCTGGCTTTACACACAGATTGCCACCCTTTTTCTATTCACTCGTGGGACGAGGGAATCACGGATCATTTATTGCCTGTCCTTAGTTCCCCTGCAAAGGTGGTGGTGAGCTGCCTTCTTCAATTGACGCAGTCCATGTGCAGTGGGAAGACTAGCAATGCGCTTAAAGAGTAAATTCCTAGATTTTGCCCAGTGACAATGAAGGAATGGAAATACATTTCCAAATCAGAATGGTGAATGGCTTGGAGGAGAACTTGCAAGTTATGTGGTTCCCATGTATCTACAACCCTTATATTGCAGATTGGAAGTGGTTGTGAGTTTGGAAGGTGCTGTCAAAGGATCTTTGTCAAATTTCTGCAATGTGTCTCGTAGATAGTACACACTGCTGCTACTGAGCGTCAGTGCTGGAGGGAGTGGATGTTTGTGGATGTGGTGCCAATAAAGTGGACTGCTATGTCCTGAATAGTGTTGAGCACTCATCCAGACACCTGTGAAGTATCCATCACACTCCAGACCTGTGCCTTGTAGGTGTGGACGGGCTTTGGAGTCAGGAGATGAGCTATTTGCTGCAGTATTCCTTGCTCTGGCCTGCTCTGTACCCACACTGTTTATGTAGTGAGTCCAGTTGAATTTTTCATCAATGGTAACCCCCAGGATGTTGACAGTAGAGGATTCAGTGATGGTAATACCATTGAGTGTCAAGGGGCAGTGGTTAGATCGTCTCTTATTGGTGATGATCATAGCCTGGCAATTGTATGGTGCAAATGCTACTTGCCACCTGTCAGCCCAAACCTGAATATTGTCCGGATGTTGTTGCATTTGAACATGGACTGCTTCAGTATCTGAGGAATCACAAATTGTGCTGAACATTATGCAATCATTGGTGAACGCCCCCACTTCAAACTTCAGGATGGAGGAAGATCATTTGAAGCAGCCAAATATGGTTGGGCCTCGGACACTACCCTGAGGAACTCCTGCAGAAATGTCCTAGAGCTGAGGTGAATGACTTCCAACAACCACAACCATCTTTCTATGTGTCAGGTATGACTCCACCTAGCAGAGGGTATACCCCCTTATTCCCATTGATTCCTGTTTTGTCAGGGCGCTTTGATCTTGAAGGCTATCAGATTCACCTCCTCTCTTTTGTCCATGTTTGAACCAAGGCTGTAGTGAAGTCAGGAGCTGAGCAGGTGCTGCTTGATGTCACTGTTGATGACACCTTCCATCACTTTACTGATAATTGAGAGTAGACTGATGGGTTTTGGGGGGGGGGGGCGTAATTAGCTGGGTTGGATTTGTTTTTTTTATATACAGGACATACCTGGGCAATATTCCACACTGTCAGGTAGAAGCCAGTGTTATAATTGTACTGGAACAGGTTGGCTGGGGGAGTGGTGCATTCTGGAGCCCAAGTTACAGTGCTGTTGTTGGAATGTTGTCTGGGCCCATAGCCTTTGCCGTATCCAGTGCCTCCAGCTGTTTTGTGTCATATCATATCGTGTGGACTGAAATGAATTTGCTGAAAACTGGCATCCATGATGTTGCAGAACACTGAAGGAGGCCGAGATGGATCACCCATTTTGCACTTATGGTTGAAAATTGCTGTGAATGCTTCAGCCTTATCTTTTGCATTGATCAATCTGCTTTCATCATTTGAGGATAAGGATATGGGTGAAATATCTTCCTCCAGTGAGTTGTTTAATTGTCCACTACCATTCATGATGGGATGTGGCAGGACTACAGATATGATCTATTGGTTGTGGGATTGCTTAGCTCTGTCTATCCTTTGCTGCTTATGCTGTTTGGAATGCAAGTAGTCCTGTTTGATGGCGTCACTAGGTTGACACCACATTTTTAGGTATACCCTGGTGCTGCTCCTGCACTCTCCACTGAATTGAATTGAATTAGCTTCATTGTCACATATACTCAAATGAGTACAGCTAAAAGTTTATAAGTCATCACTTACAGCGCCAGCGCAGGTACAAAGGTACCTAGGCACAGCTTCTTAAGTTATAAGATTAGTTACAGTGTAACAATGTTACCAACATACTGTGCCATCTTAGGTACAGAGTGCCTAGGTACAATCCTTAGTTACAGAATTGAGAAATGAAGAAAAAAATTTAAATTTCATCGATACACAGTCATACTCACATACTGACATAGGTCAAAAAAACAAGAAGCAAAGTTTAAAAAGACAAACATCACAGTCTCTCTCCGAAGGCTCTCAGCAGCAGACCAGCACGGGGGGGAGCTGTTCACTGGCTGCTGTCCTGCTCTGCACTGGCCCTCTGCCCCTGCTCCTGCACCAGGCTGCTGGTCACTGGTGTTCCTGCTTTGGACGCTGAAGGAAAAACAGACAGGAGAAAAATAGGAAGGAAAAAATGAAAAAGAATGGGTGGAGCAGACAAGCTCCAGTTGGAGTGTCCTACTGTGCTGCTATCTTGCTGGTCATTGGTTGATCCCCTCGATGGTAATAGTTGAGTGGGGGATATTTTGGGCCGTGAGTTTGTAGATTGTGCTCGAGTACAGTTCTGCTGCTGTTGATGGCCCACAGTGCCTCATAGATGTCCAGTCTAGTTGCTGGAACTATTTGTCTGTCCCATTTAGCACATTGATGGTGCCACACAACATGACGTAGGGTATTCTCCATGTGAAGGCAGGACTTTGTCTCCACAAGGATTGTGAGGCGGTTACTCTTACCGATACTGTGATGGACAGATGCATCTGCAGTCAGCAGATTGGTTAGAATGAGGTCATGTATGTTTTTCCCGTCTTTTTGGTTCCCTCACCACCTGCTAGCAGCTTTGTCCTTTAGGACTTGACCAGCTCAATCAGTAATACTGCTGCCAAGCAACTCTTGGTGGTGGACATTGAAATGTCCCACCCAGAGTAGATTTTGTCCTTGACACACTCCGTGATTCCTCTAAGTGTTGCTCAACATGGAGTACTGATTCACCAGCCAAGTGAGGACTATGTGGTAATCAGCAGGAGGTTTCCTTGCCCACGTAGGAGCCATGAAACCTCATGGGACCCAGAGTCAATGTTGAGGACTCCCAGGGCATCTGCCTCCCAACTGTATACCACAGTGCTACTACCTCTGCCGGTGGAACAGGACATATCCAGGGATTTGATAGTGGTGTCTGGGACTTAGTCATGAGTCCCCACATGGTAGTAAGGAGGACTTTGCAGTGTTAGTAGGACTGTTTTTTGCTATCTTTTCTAGTGCCTAGGTCAATGCCAGATGGTTCTGTCTTGAATGGTTCTTTTTCAGAATCTGTATTGTATTCTTTTGAGCTAGTTGACTGAATAGCCATGAGCCTCACCCTCTCACCCAAAGTTTAATCCCCCTCCCCCCTCTCCATTTTTAGCTATTTCCTAATCAACCTGTCCAGTGATGTTATTACGTACATCTGGAGCAGATGGGACATGACCCTGGGCCTCCTGGCCCAGAGGTAGGGACGTCACCACTGAAGAACAAGAGACCTGAAGATATATTTAACCATGCTTGAAGAACCACAAAAGCCTATACCTCTCCATTTGCGTTCTCTGTCTGATTTCCTCTCATCAGTTTGCCATCATTTACTCTCCTTTTCTCCTGAGTTGACAACATTATCCTGTAAATATGTTATCCTATTACGTGACCTAATCTCGGAAGTCTGAGCCGACTTGTTCACTGACTGTTTTTCTGACACTGCCCTGGGGCAACTTCGAGCTCTGCAACATCCTTTACCCAGACTGCTGTGGATAGATTGGAGACCATTTCCTGGTTTTATCTTGATCTGTTCTCCGATTTCTTCAGCACATCTTCCTGGTGAGAGAACCATACTGTATTGTGCTTCCTAACCCTCCGACTGAGATACTCAAGTGCCATCCTGGGCACCACTTTGTTGGAAGGATGTGATTCCACTGGAGGGAGCACAGAGGAGATTCACCAGGATGTTGCCTGAGATGGGGCATTTTAGCCATAAAAAGAGTTCAATTACGTTCAGGTCATTTTCTTTAGAGCAAAGAAGGAGTAGGGGGGTGGGGGGGAAGGTGGGTGTCAAATTGTAAAAGTACATGGACAGAGTGAGTGTGAAGCAGCTGTTCCCCTTAGTGGAAGGATCAATAAAAAAGGTGTATAATTTAGTGTGAAAGGCAGGAGGTTTAGAGGGGATTTGAAGAAAACGTTTTGAGTCACTAAAACTCAAAAATCATGCCAACTATGTCCACTGTTGAGGTTGAATAATCAGCAAGCCATGATTACTGTCTCTTTTTTTTTCTCTTACCCTGTCCTCCTCTAACTATTAATTATTTTGTCAGTTTGTTTCTTATAGTGATGACTATTAAGAAATGACTAGTTAGAAAACATGGGATTAAAGAGTAGCCGACAGCGTGAATATAAAAATGAGGAGAGAAAGCAGATAGTACTGATGAACGTTGTAGTTCAGACTAAAGGGAATGGTGTTGACATTCCCCACAGACTCACTGATCATAATGGTATATATTAATGAAATAGATTTGTGTGTACAGAGGGTATTTTAAAAAGTTGCAGAAAACATGCAATAATTACATGTGAGGAAGATGGTAGTGGAATTCAGGAGAACAAAGAAGTGTGGTGAAATAGCAGACACGAGGCAGTTGAAATTCGATATGGAAATTATGCAATTATACCTTTTGGAAGAACAAAGAGGGTTAATAGACTTGAAGTAGTCTAACAATAAAGGAATTACAGCAACAAAAGAAAGGTCCTAGTGGTGCTGTGCAATAATCCTTGCAGATGATGGGATATTTGAATAAAGTAATGGGATTCTGGGCTTTCTAAATAACAGCATAGAACACGCAAGCCGGGAAGTTATAACCAATAGTTTTGAAACACTTGTTCAGCTCCAGTGGGTGACTGTGAACAATTTGGGGCACTACATTTCAGGAAGGATATGAATGATTTATGCAAAGTACAGATGGGATTTACTAGAAAGATTCCAAAGATGAGGAATTACAGTTACATGGCGAGACTGGAGAAGCTGGGTTAATCCATCTAGGAGCAGAGAAGGCAAAGAGGAGATTTAATCGTGCTGTTTAAAATAATGAAGTGTTTGGACTGCAAACAAAGAAGAAATCTAATGAAGTCTTTGGAAATTTTGACAGACTTATGAAAGAATAAATGAGGGGGATAAGTATTTACACAGCCCAATGATTCAGCAACTAGAGAGAGGGTGTAAATGTATAAGCATCATCAATCCAATGAGAATAAAGGTTGAATGAAATGTTTTGATGTAGAGGGTTGGAATTCCTTACCAGAATTGGTGGTACAAGAAAATTATTTTACCATGGAGCTGAATAAATATGTAAAATGACAATTTAAATGCACCGTGGTATAGATGATGAGCCGATGAACTGGCCAAGACACAGTAAGCTAAATGGTGACTTCCTGTGCCATGATGGATGGAATTGAAGAACCCAAGATGAAGGTCTCTTTATTTCAGGCCATTGTATAAACTTCATAGTTCAGCATTTCAATCAATCTGCAAAGTGCTTCTGGAACTGCTTGGCTGTGGCACGTGCCTGCACAGATTTCACAGCTCGTCATATTATCCTCCAATTGTAATGTCCATTCATCATGATCTTGGCTAAGTAAATGAACTGGGGATTGCAGATCTAATTAGCATCCTGGTATATGGAGTTCAGTTTTGAGTACAGGCTGTTTAACATCCTAACATACTCTTGTTTATGCAGTGCAAACACAAGTAAAAAATTATGGCAGGCATAATTATGAGGTTGCATTTAATATCATGGTTAGTCTAATCAGCGCCCCCAACACTGATCTGATTTACTACACTCCTGTACAACAACATCCTGAAGGAAAATGAGTCTGTGTTGAAGAATCATATTGGACTCAATGTTCACTCTGTGTTTCTCTCTCCACATACGCTGCCAGACCTGCTGAGTTTCTCCAGCACTTTGTTTTTACTTCAGATCTCCAGCATCTGCAGTTTTTTTTTATTAACAAGTGAACCAAAGGGCCAGGTGGGGGTAAAAAAACACAATTCAGACCTGATGTAGTTATGGGATTTAAGGGTTTTTGCGAAATTAAAATGTACATTTAACACACATTGTAACTGCCACAAATTATAATTTACCAATAGTCCCTAATCCTTAGCTGGACGTGAACTCCTGAAGGAATAAGTTAACTTGTGAAGAAAACTAACCACATCATTTAATATACTGGTCATTAATGGTGTCACAATTTCCTTGATTCTAAGGCTTGATTATTTTTGAGATCAACAGTACAATGAGAGAAGTTCTCTGGAATTGTTTTTTGCTTTGAAGTTGTATGAATTCGTGCCACCAGATGGTGCTGAAGTGCAATCTGAAGGCAGCTGTGGGCCTGAATACTTGGGAAGATTCACAGATGTGATGAAGGAAATGAAGAATTCAAAGTGAAGAGTGCAAAGTGGGAATGGCTTCTTGGAATTTTGGCAGCAGTCAATTCTGCAAAATTAAATGCCATTCAACTAGTAAAATTTACACTTTTTATTTTCTTCTTGGAACGTTTCTCACCAAATCCCAATCACCACCTTGCTGCAAAAATTCTTTGCGTTCCTGATTTTGAACGAATTGGGTTGTGAAACATGTTCCTTGACTTCACTCCAACAATAGATTTGAGACAAAGAAATTCGCACTGTACTGTTTTCTGTGTTAAGTCACTTCTGATTTCCCAGAAACAGGGTTTATTGTCTAAGGATATGACGTTGGCAATTTAGGGCTAAGCTGAAAAGAGATTTCTTCACCCAGAAAGTGGTACGCCTGTCGAATTCTCTGCCACACAAGCTGACGGAGGCCAAAACATTGGATGTTTTCAAGAAGGAGGTGTGATTCTTAGGACTGAAAAGATTAAAGGATCTGGGGGAAAAAGTGGGAAAGGGTAGTCAGATGGATGAGCAGCTATGATCCTATTGAATAGTAGAATAGCCTTGAAGGGCTGAACTGTTTATTTCTATGCTCCCAATTCTTTTGTGATAATTGGGTAATGTGAGGATTTGCAATAATTTAATCTGTGCCCTTCTATTGTTATACTGCTAATCAATAAAGGGAGTCTATGATAATGCACCTGTACCTCCTAACTCTGTATGAGGGGTTCTTTCAGGTTCCTACATACTTTGACAACAGTTAATGTGCTATAACCACTCAAAATCTAAATAACTATGTTCTTTGCCAACATTTAGTGAACCTGCTGTACATTTTCCTTCAATTTTATATATATCCTTTTAACTTACCTAAGGCTGTAATCAGAACTCCAACTGCAATGTAATGTTTGTGTACTGCCCACGCTGTTCTCCTTATGTAGGTTCCTTAGCTATTTAATTCCATTACTGGCAGAAGGCTGCAAAGCTAAGGGAATATTTTGAATTGTGTAACTGGAACATTTACTGTAATGATGGAATGAATAAACAGCACCTTTCTTTAACTTGATCTGATGCTGATATATTAACTGTTTTAGACTTTAATTTCGGAAAATTTTAAAACTTCCATTGTTGATGATCTTAACTTTCAAACTTAAGTCACTTTTCAAGGAAATTATCGAGATCAATCTTTTCCTATTTAGTAGCACAAGTCAGATGTGAAAAACAAGTGTTGTTATTTCACGCGTAAAGAAATAAGGGGTTTATTGTATATGAAATATTGCTGGCTATGTGTATATCAGACATATTAAAAATAATGTAAATAGAGAAATTGCAAGGTTCTGAAGTTGGTCCATCAGTTAGGAGTGCACGTTGGAGATAGAATTGCAAGGCAGCTGTAACATTGTATCCTGCACTTTGTTCTTTTACCCTGATGCACTTGTATAGCATGATCTGCCTGTTAAGCACACAAGACAACACTTAGCACAGTAACTCAGTACATCTGACAATAATAAATCAAATCAAATGTTGGCCCCAAATTTGCTGACCTCTTCATAATAAACTGTTAACATTGTCATTATTATTTCCTCTGAACCTGAGTGCAAATTCAGGATTAATGGGGGATTGTGATACAGGCTGTGCTGTGGACTTCAAAAAAGAGCCATGTTGACTAAAAGTATTAACTCTGTTTCTGCGTCCACAGGTGCTGCCAGATCTGCTGAATTTCTTGAGGATTTTGTTTTTATTTCTGATCTCCAGCATTCATAGTACTTTGAACAAAAGCAAAGTTGCTGGACAAGCTCAGCAGGTCTGGCAGCATCTGTGAAGGGAAAAAACAGTTAACGTTTTGGGTTATGAGGAAGGGTCACCAGACCTGAAACGTTAACTCTGTTTTTTTTTCCCTTCACAGCTACTCCAGACCTGCTGAGCTTTTCCAGCAACTTTGCTTTTGTTCTTGATTTACAGCATCTGCAGTTCTTTCGGGTTTTTATTTCCATAGTACTTTGATTTCATTTAAGTGAAAAAATCGAATTGTTTTCTCTGCTAATTAAGTGAAATCATATTTTGAAACTAATTTCCCGTCAAAAATGTTCTTTTGAATAGCATCTGGTTATAACTACTCACTGTGGAGAGGCCTGGCACCATCATGCTCTGGGATGTGCATTCAATTGAGGAGAGTTTCCATGAGTTTTCTGTGTCCTTATGTAATATAGTACCTACCACCCACTACCTACATTGTAGGTGAATGACTGTAAAAATGACTGTCAGGAAAATACTAATTAAGGAACTAATGTTTTGCAACCACACGCCATAATCCTCAACCCTCTCCTCCCCAGCAGCTCTCATTATCTTCTTTGCGCTTCTCCGAGGTGATGATATCAAACTAAACCAAAATTTTAGGGAAACATTCGAAAAACTCCTTCCCACTGCCCCACTCATTATCAAAACAATATCACAGTGAAGTTGAAGCTTGTAAAACCAGTGGCCTACCTACTTATAAATACTGGTGTTGTTGGCAGTATTTAGGAATTCCTCCTGCTTCCTTCAGGATACTTGCAGCATATCAATGCTCACTCCAGAAGCTGACAGCTTGTTCTAAATGTTCGTGAGCCATGTCAAAATGACAAGCATTCTGATGTCTTGCCTTGCCCTATTCTTGAGTAACTGAAACAAGTGCCAATGCTTTTCAATGTTGAACAGTGGAAGGGCAAATGCGGGAAGGTGGATTGGCATGAGTTATCTTTAGTTGGGGATAAGTTGACATTGGAGTATATAAGGGACCATGAGTTTGACTCAGTGCAGAAGGGCCCATGGAAATGGAGGCATGAGTTGGTATAAGGGGTTGTTGACTGGGGATATAAGTTGGCAGGGGTAAGTCTGGGTGTGTGAGGGTGAAGGATAGGGGGCCTTAAAAATATGAGCAAACAACTGGGACAAAGGTTTAGAGAACTGAGATGGGCCTTTTAAACAGCCCGTCCAGGCATCCGGCAGCCCTTGTGGCCATCTCCAATCTGTATCAGGTGTGGAGGATCCAAATCCATACCATACGTGCTCCCCTTCTCCTGAAGACCCTGACATTTGAGTAAGTTTCTCCTGAGGCGTGCAGTAAACCAGGAAATTTCCTGGTTACCTGACTTCAAGGTCCAAATCCAGGCTTTTGTATTTTTTCCATCCAGACTTTAACTTGGAGCACTGTGTTGCATATGTGTGATTGTTATTAGCGTGTGCACAGAAGTAGATTGATCAATATTAAGCAACATTTGCCAAAAGTAACTCCATATTCCCATTGCATGTCGATTTTTGTTTTGTTCTCATCCAAGGTTCTAATATTGCGCAAGTCTTTACCAAGTAGATTCTTAATTACAAATGCAAAGAGTATTTTGCTAAAAGGAATATTTCTGTTGGCTTCCTTTTAATAATTGGTATCCACATGGAAGCAGGACCATCAGTGGCAACCTTCTGACCATGACAATGGAGTTAATCCCTTATGTAGCCCAAGATCTGTCATCAGATTTTTCTAGAAGCTAACTTTTAAGAGTTTATTTTGTTGCACCATATTAATGAAAATCTTAATGAAAATCTTAATGAAAATCCAAGCGTATAAGTGGTCATTGTCTTCATTCACCAAATGAATAACTTTGTTAAGAGGATTCAAACAGGTTGTTAAGACAGAACTATTCATGAAGACATAGCAAGAATTTTTAACTAATTCACCCTGGGTGGTTATACAGAAATTCTTCAACATTGTCTTCTACCTAAGGTCGAGTCATCACATGTGAGTTTTGAAGAAGTTATCCTGGATTTGAAACATTAACTCACTCCACAGACATGTAGGGTGTTATTGAGCATTAGGTTATATGTGTTTCATAAATAATCTTAATATAGGGAGAACTACGTCACTCAAAAGGTTGTGAACTTTTGGAATTTTCTACCCTAGAGGATACTGGATGCTCCATTGTTGTACACACTTAAGACTGGGAATAAATTTTTGGCCTTGCAAACAGTCAAGGAATATGGGGAGGCAGGAAAGTGGAGTTAAAGTCCAGGATCAGCCATGATCTTATTGAATAATGGAACACACAAAGAGATCATAGGGTTTACTCCTTTTATTTCTTGTATTCTTGTGTTGGTGTGCTCTTCTGCCATCCGTTCCAACAGTGTGTCTGTTTTGAGACCAGTTACTCTTGTCAGTATTTGGTTTGGCACTTGGGTATGAAGCCAATGGTATATCGCATTGGATAGGACCATAGACAGAGTCAATTGGCAAGATGGTACCTCTAAAAGTTGAATTTATTTGAATCTGCTATGAAGAATCCTTCTACACACCTAAGGAGTACTTCATGTCCCTTGGGCATCTAGCCAAGTTTCAAAAAATGTTTTGCTGTTGCTACTGTAGTTATCGACTGTCTCCCTCTCCAGTGAGCCTTTGATTGCTCTAATATAGTATTTGTTGCTTTTGACTGGGTTCAGTACCTATCTCTGCTCTCCTGAGAGGTCTTTCTTCCATCTATATAAATATTTTTCTCTTTAATCTGATATGACCTTGCACATTTAGTCATTTTTAGTTTTGTTTTGCCTTTATGGCCTTCTGACTTTGGGGACATCCAGGATTTTCTTTTGCTTTAGAGTGGTTTAAAAACAGTCAGTATGCTTCCTTTGTTGGTAATGTGCTACTGAATAGAGCAGTGCCTGTTGTAGTTTAAGACAGTTGGGAGTGCAGAGAAATAATGTTTTTGACACAGTCAATCTCTTGTTTAAACACTGCAACTGTTCGTTTTTCAGATCTCACTGGAACCAGGTGTAGTTCAAGATGTGCTTGCAGCAGGAAGTCACCTTCAGTTACTGGAGCTGTTGAAACTGTGTTCCCACTATCTCATCCAGGTGACCCAACACTTGAAACTCTTTATTCTTAAACTGTGAAATCAAACAATGAGATGAGGATCAATGTTCCCCCACTTTTTTTTTTTGTATTTCTATCCATGTGAGAAATTAAAAGCAAAATACTGGAATGCTTGAAATCTTCAATGGTGGAGCAACTCAGCAGATCTGGCAGCAATTGTGGAGAAAGAAACAAAGTTATTGGTTGGAGTTAATGTGACTCTTTGGAACTGAAGAGGTGGAAAAGCCCTGGGTTTTAATATTGTTGGAAAGGGGGGTGGGACAAGTGGAACAGAAGGACAGGTCAGGGAAGGGTTGAAGGAAATTGGAGATCAAAGGACCAATAAAACAAGAGACAAAGGGAGTGATTGTGATTGTAAAGAAGTGTAGGTCCAGATTATGTATTAATGACAGAATAAAAATGTGTTCTGACTGAAAGCAAACCATAAAAATAAGACGCTAAAGGGGAAGTGGAGCGGGAGTAATGGTTTGGTGGAGGGGAGGAGTGGGTATAAATCAAAATGGAGGACAAAGTTCACAGTCTGAAGATGTTCAATTAGTGTTGAGCCCTGAAGGGTGTAAAATGCCTAAGTGGAAAACGATGTCCAGTTCCTCCAGCTGGCATTGGACTTTGGCCAGATACAGTGACAGTCCTAGGACAAAAATGTAAGCAAGGTGATTCACCGAGATGGCCAAGTGATTGCAGGGTCAGAGTTATGCTTGTAAACATAGCAGGGATGTACTGCAAGTTGTCACCCAGTTTGTGTTTGGTCCCCCCAGTGGGGCAATTGCAGCATGTGCAATGAATGCCATTGACTGAAAGAAGTTTGCAGTTTTATGTGGAAGGAGTGTTAGGGATGTTGAGCAGTGAGGAGAGAAGTGAAGCAGTAAATGTTTCACTTTTTGTCATTGCATAATGTGCTCTGGTTGACTCAACACCATCCTCCAAGGGCAATTAGGGATGGGCAACAGATGCTGACCTAGTCAGTTACGTTCCCATCTCCAATTGAATAAAAACAGTGTTGGTAGCAAATGCCAGTTCCAGACCAGTTTATTGCAATGTAATACTGATTCATCATGCACTTAGATTGTATTTCATAATATAAAAATAAGTATTAATTGTCTGTGTACTACAACTGCACAAATGTAACCTTGTTAGTATATTGTTGGTTGTGTATTGTTTACCGTTTTCCCTGTCATACCTGTGGTGATTTTGTTTATTGTTAGAAAACGTTGAGAAACAAAACCATCAAAAACCTGAACAGTGGGTTTTAATTGAAGATTGTTCAGTTAATTCTTCTCTTGTATCCCAATTTTCTTTAAAGAAATCTAAAAAATGTAGTTGTTAGTGATCTGCTAAAAATTAAGGACAGAATTGCATTTATTTCTGATAAGCCTGGGCATTTTTTGTTTTTATTCGAAGTGCTTCATCAGACAGCATATCTTTGAATTTGGAATCAGTAATGCTGCTCTAAATGCTGGGTTAGGACTGAAGGGAATGATTCCGCAATCCTGGGGAAAGTGGCTTAGGGATTGCTCTGCATACAAATGCACTAATACAATTGAAGTGGGGAGATGACCTTTCTAAATCCTGCAAGGTCAACTGATTTTAATAATTTGTACATGCTCCCTGTGCAGCTGGAGTAATGTGCAGGCAGGGAATAACTTGTGACCTGCTGAATCCAGCCCATATAATATTTGGAGAACTGCATTTTGTATTTAAAATGATAGAGTGCAAAATGTACATCCGTTAACACCTGCCTTTTGGGTGGGATAGGTGCCCTTAAATGGCAAATGTGTCAGCAATTCTAAATCAACCTTTATGGGGAGGGTATTAACGTGCTCACAGTATGTATTCATCAAAAACATGCAGAGTAGGCAGATCATTACATGAAGCAATGCATTAAACTGATTTGTCTTCTGCCTTACCATTTCTGAGCTCAATGTTCCAGCTAATGCCCTTTCTTGGGTTTACACAGCTGACCTGTTCATCAGCTGAAAGTCACCTGATGAAGGAGCAGTGCTATGAAAGCTTGTGATTTCAAATAAATCTGGAGGACTATAACCTGGTGTCATGTGACTCTGACCTTGTTACTTTTGAATACTGTGGTGCCTTAGAAGTGAATGCCTGCCTTGTTGTGGTTTTAAATTCAGTGGAGCTGTGACACTTATTGAGGATATTAATGAATTTCTAAATTTGAATTTAAGCAAGTCCAACTCCCACACGCATCAACAGAAGGCAAGTTGCTATATGATTGCATCACCAAATAAAGGAGGAATGAAGAAAGGAACACTTGGAAAACGAGAAAACACCAAGAAAATCTCTGGAGCACCACTTGGAAATAAATATCTATTTGGCTCCTGATTGCATTGCCTCAGCAGTACGGTCACTGGTAGCATGTCAATGCAGCATTAATGATGTTAAACTGAGAGAGGTGCAGTAGTTTTGTGCTCCATGGAGTCTCTTTAAAAATCCTAAGGGCTGACACCTCAGCAATCCTAGGAATCTATCAGAGTTCAGATTGCTGGGCTACTGTGGTGCCTTATGAACCCCTTCCAATCTTGGTATCATAGTCATGATGGCAGAACCTTATCTAGGAGGATTTCTGTGGCTCCAACACCATTCACATCATCATCTCTGAATAACTCTACAGAGGCCGGTATCCCGTCACCAAGTCACCCTTTTATTTACACGTGGACAGTCATAGAATCCCTACAGTGTGGAAACAGGTCCTTCAGCCCAACGAGTCCAGACTGACCCTCATAGCATCCCACCCAGACCCATTTCCACACCCCCCCCCCCCCCGAAAAACCTATCTAATCTACACATCCCTGAACACTGAGGAATTTAGCATGGCTAATCCACCCAGCCTGCACATCTTTGGCCTGTGGGACGAAACCGGAGCACCCAGCAGAAACCCACGCAGACACAGGGAGAATGTGCAAACTCCACACGCAGTTGCCCGAGGGGCGGAATCGAACCCAAGTTCCTAGCGCTGCGAGGCAGCAGTGCTAACCACTGAGCCACTGTGCCGTCCTTGACACTGATACAACTCCCTCAGAGCCAGCTCTCCGAATGTCAAGAACCTCTGACACTCCGTTTGTATCTGTCAGCCAGGGCTCCCCGATTAGAATTGATTAACAGCCCCAGTCAGAGAACTTATATTCTACTATGTCAACTTGGCTGACCTCCATAGAATCACTACATTTTCAACCCCACAAGGATTCGATGGCAGAAGAGATGGCAGGATGCCTCCTTGTTCCTGGGCTAATTGAGGTCCTTAAGTGACCAATTAATGGTGTGGAAAGCTATCAGATATTCTTTACCCCCACCTCCCCCTATTGTCTAGCCCTTGTGGTAATCTGTGGCCCCTCATTGGAGAGCATGCAGACCTGTCAACAATAATGCAGGTCGCTTGCACCTGATTTTTACTTTGCTTAAAATTCAGCCCATTATCTGTGGTTCAGTATGCTTTGGTGACATTATGTGCAAGCTGTTAGATATGCTTCTAATGCTCACATTAATGTGAAGTGTGCGAGGATATGCCAGAACACATGAATGTGGTTCAGTTGATCGAGATTGCTGACTGGTGAACTGAATGGAGCTGTGTATGAGACTTGTGACACAAGTAGGATATAGCATTTGAAGATATGCTCACTGACCTCGATCACTTGTGAGAGGTCAGTGAATTTCATATGATTATTATCCCCAGGTTAAAATGTACTGTAAAACAGTGGTGTTCAACCAGTGTGCTGCAGCAAGGAGAGAAGTGTGGCACAAAATTCTTAAAGTCCAAAACTACATATGCACTGATGTTCAGTACCGCAGCTGGGAAATCTGCTTGCTGTGCAGTTTATCTGCTCAGGCGCAAGTCCAAATATTCAGTTTGATCACGTGTAATGATCGGAGATCATATCTCCAGAATGAGAAGAAATTTTGCACGTGCAGTAAAGAGGCATGCAATTATTGAATGACTTTTGAACATTCTTGCCTGTCTGGACATGTTTTCACATTAGCGTGAATATTTTTTGGAAAATTCTTTTTACCCCAAACCTGTCTGTCTTATCTGCTGAGCGAAGTTGACAAATAGTTGAGTAGGTTTTGAAAATGTCTGTTTTTGCCAGTCAATGAGATCTTGGCTGATCTGATAATGCTCAACTCCACTGTCCTGTCCTTTCTCTCTAACCCTTGATTCCCTTAACAATTCAAAAAATCTGTCTATCTCAGCCTTGAACATAAATACTATCCCAGCCTCTACAGTCCTCTGTGGTAAAGAATTCCACAGACTCACTAACCTCGAAGCGAAGAAATTCCTCCTCATCTCTGCCTTAAAATGTATGACCTCTTATTCTGAGATTATCCCCTCTGGTCCTAGAATTTCCCACTAGGGTTAACACTTTTTGCATTTACACTGTAAAGTCCCCTCAGAATTTTGTATTTCTCAGTAAGTTCAACTCTGCCTTCTAAACTGCAGTGAATACAGGCCCAAACTATTCATCTATTACTCATTAGACAATCCTTCCATATCTGGAATCAGCATTTCTGCTTTATTTTTCTTCTATGTGAGCTTTTGAGATCTGTGCGTAGCAGTAACTTCTGGAACTGGAAGCCAGTGCTGCAATCTTTGGAGGTGGCTTGGATGAAAATTTGCCCTAAATTAACTTGGACAACCTTCTCCGGACTGCTTCCAATGTCCGTATATCTCTGCTTAGATAAGGGGACCAAAACTGTTCACTGTGTTCCAAGTGAAGTCTAAATGGTGCCTTGTATAGTTTTAACAAGGCCTTCCTATTTTTTATACTCCCATTTCCTTTGAAATAAATCCAACATTTTTATGTGCCTTCCCTATTCTCACTAAATCTGGCTGCTAGCTTTTTGTGGTACATGGATGACAATTCCCAAATGCCTGTCTACTGAAGCTTTTTACAGACTTTCTCCATTTCAATAATATTCAGTCCTTTTATTCTTCTTGCTAAAATGCATAACCTTACATTTTCCCGTATTATGTTCCATCAGGCAAGTTCTTGTCAACTCACTCAATCTGTCTATATCCTTCTGTGGAGTCTTTGATTCATCCTCGCCACTTCTCATCTATTTTTGTCATCCACAAACTTGGCAGTAATAAATTCACTTGCCTTATCCAAAAATAGTAAATAATTGTGGACCCAGCACCGATCCCGGTGGTGGTACTCCTCCCAGTTGTTGTAGGCGTTTTCAGGATGGAAACGTCCTTCATCCCAACTCTGTCTTCGGTGAGTCAGCACATTCTCGATCCATTCTCCTATACAATCTGAACACCATGGGTGTTTTAATGCAGCCTTGCATGTTGTATCTTACTGTTATAAAGTGGAGGCTGACCCCACCCACCCACTCACCCCGAGAACCAAAACCGAAACACTCAATGAGGAGTGCCTCGCCCTATAATCTGTAAAAGGAATGTGAAAACCGGTGTAACCTGCCTTTCAGCAACTTCTAGTCGTTAAATAAAATAAATCCCTGTCACTCACTTTGCAATCAACAAGTAACAATTTATTTATCTAACTCTAACAGTGAACAAATTAACTCAACTATTAACAAATTGAATAAACCCCTTCTTACTACTGACAAATGCCAAATTAAAACAAGCCCCACTTATATAAAATAAAATTTAATAAAATAGAATTTAGTCTCTCGAAATTACGGCCAAGTTACGTGTCTTCCAGAATGCTGCTGCTCTGTCGAATGTTTTGTCAAGAACACCTTCCCTGTCAATTCTTCTTTCAGGAATATTAAGTAGTTGTGCCATTGGTACCTTAGATAAAACACCATCTAAATATCAAAGACTTACAGAAGACTGTGAGAGTCAGCGATTCTCTCGAGAGCTGAGAGCTGTTAACTCTGGCAGATAGCAGTTAGTTCTCTTTGTCTTTGTCCAACTGCCCTCTTCTTTTATGCCCTGGATGACATATCAATTTCTTACAATAGGATTGGTCCTATGTTGTCAAAACCATCATACTTAAATTTTATTGGTTTTTGGAATCTAAGTGCCTGGTTGAAATTGAACGTCTTAATTCAAAACTCATTATCTTGGTTAAAAAAAAACAAAACTGCTGCCTGGCCTGACTATATGGCCTTTGGAAGCAAATGTTTCAATTCGGATGCTCTCTGTGTACCTGCAAACTTCCAATCTGCTGCTAGCAGACATCAATTGAAATCTCTAAGCGTAGAAAAAGCACATAGTCTTTTAAAGGGACCATGCAATACCTCCCGCCCCCCCCTCCAGCATTTTACAAACACCAAATTCTAACTTCCTGCCTCCCAATCCACACGTGCTCTACCTAACTTCGCAATACCTCCCCCTTTAAGAAAAAAATGAACCATCATTATGAAAAGATGGTTTCTTTTTTCTTATAAAATCCTAACCCCATTCTATTACTAGATCGATATCTCATTAATTAGTTACACATTTCATACTAATTCTACATGTATATAGATAATTGAACAGTACTGTTTTTATCTTGTATAAATATTATTCTTTTAAACCAGCGATAATGCGCTGCAATAATATTTTCATGACCCACAACATGTATAGTCCGTAAATTAAATGCCGGTAAACATAAGACTCCAACAAAATAATCTAGTGTTCTTGTCCTTAAATCTTTCCAGAAATGTCAAAGGGTTGTGATCAGTATACACCATTGTCTCTGCATTGTTTGAAATGTAAACATTAAAATGTTGTAAGGCCATTACCAAACTCAGTAACTCTTTTTCAATGGTTGAATATTGTTTGCTGGCGGATATTGAGTTTTTTTGAAAAATAACCAATTGGCTTTTGAATTCTATAATCACCCTCCAGTAACAACACAGCTGCAACACCTACATCGCTTGCGTCAATGGCGACTTTGAAGGGTTTCAAACAATTTAGTGTGGCTAAAACTGGTGTGGTGGCTAACACTGCTTTTAAAGTCTCAAATTCCCTCTGGCACTATTTTGTCCACGAAAATTCCATGTTCTTTTTTTAACAAGTCAGTCAACGCTGCCACCATGCCACTAAAGTTTGGTACAAATTTTCTGTAGAATCTGCTCAATCCCAAAAGTCACAGCACTTCCTTCTTCGATGATGGTCTTGGAAATTCCTTCGTCTTCACATTCCTCAGTGTCATCCATGTTGTTACCCTAAGAGTGTCACTTCCGCCTTAGCAAATTCTGTCTTTGCCAAGTTTATGATCAACTTTGCCTTCCGTAGACTCTCAAAAAGCTCTGCCAAATATTCCATGTGATCTTTTCATGAATGGCTAAAGATCACGAAGTTATCTATGTAGACTGCCCAATTAGTCAATCCTGCATCAATTCTGTTCATAAGTCTTTGATAAGTGGCTCATGCATTTTTCATTGCAAAATGCATTACTTTAAAATGATATAGCCCATTTGGGGTTACAAAAGCAGAAACTTCTTTTGCTTCCTCCAACAAAGGTACTTGTCAGTAACCGCGAAGTAAGTCCAACTTTGTGATGTAAATGGCTTGTCCTACGTTTTCCACACAGTCCTCCAGCCTTGGATTTGGGTATGAGTCAGATTTGGTCATGATGTTAACCTTCCGATAATCTACACAGAATCATAACGTACCATCAAGTTTGGGAGCCAATACAATCAGCAAACTCTACTCACTTTGACTCAGCTCTCTGATGTCTTCGTGGAGCAGCGATCCCACTTCCTTCTGAACTTGCGCTGCTTTGAGAGGATTAAGCCTGTAGGGGTGTTGTTTTATCAGCACAGCATTCCCTGTGTCAACCTCATGTATATCATGTTAGTCCTCCCCATTCTATTTCTATGTATGTCCTCAGAGCACTGCAACAACTTTCTCAATTCAGTTCTTTGTTCCTGGGACAGATAGCTCACTACCCTATCCCACTCCTTAAGGACTTCCTCATTATTCAATATATCCTGAGGCACATCAGAATCCAAGTCATCTAGATTTGATTCCTCCCTGAGTGGCAGTAACTAGTATCTGTTTCTCTGGTTCCCTTTCCCTGTCATAGTAATGTTTCAGCATGTTCACATGACGCACCCAATAATATATTTTCCTATCTGCCATCTTTACCAGATAATTCACCTGACTTAATTTCTTCTCCATCTCATAGGGACTACTAAGCCTTGTTTTGAAGGGATCTCTTACCATTGTAACAGGACACACGGGCAAACATGCAAATTTTAGATTTCTTATCTGCTTCTTGCTCCATTATTTGCTGTGCCACCTTCAGATGTTGTCTAGCTATTTCACCTACTGTGTCGTCTTTCTTGCCCCTCAGATAAATAATCCAACTGTGAGGTCTCTGACTTTGGACCTATCAACATTTCCCTAATTAATTTTAAAGGCCCTTTTACTTCATGTATAAATATCAATTCAAATGGAGTAAACTGAGTCAATTCATTTGGACCATTCTCTAATAGCAAATAATATAAATGGGATTTATCCCAATCATTTGGGTAATCCCGGCAGTAAGCCCTCAGCAATGTCTTTAGGGTCTGATGCCACCTTTCCAATGCTCCTTAGGTTTCAGGATGATAAATGCTTGATTTAAAGTGTTTGATGCCTAAACTATCCATGACCTCCTTAAATAATTTAGCGGTAAAATTGGTCTGACTGAATCTCCCTGGTTAGTCCATAACGGGTAAAGAAAGCAATCAACTCCTCCACAACCTTTTTTGCCTTGACATTCCGCAATGGAATTGCCTCCGGAAACCTGGTAGACACATCCATTATGGTTAGCAAATACTGGTTCCCACTTTTGATTTTAGGGAGGGGACCTATACAGTCAATCATAATCCACGTAAAATGTTCTTCAAATGTGTGAACTGGTACCAAAGGTGCTTGGTTTATTACTGCCTGTGGCTTTCCAACCATCCGACATGTATGACAGGTACGGCAAAATTCACCTCACTGTAATTATGAAATGTTTCTGTATCTTGGCCTGAGTCTTCCTGACTCCCAGATGACGACCTACAGGTAATTTGTGTGCTCCCTGCAATACTTCCTGCCTGTATTCTATTACCAAACAGTCTGGTGAACCTCTGCATATTTCTCATCTGCACTAGTCTACCAAAGTCTTCATTGCCACCTTAAGATTTTATCCTGAAGGTAATAGCATTCTGGAACACATCTTGAATCCTTTTCGGAGTAGGCTTACTGATATAAAGCTTTTATTGTCTCATCATTTTGTTGTAACTCCATTAGTCTTTCAGAACCAAACACCTCTGCCCGATCCTCGACCTGCCTTGGTTTTTCCTTTACCATTTCATCAGACAGGTTGTCACCTAACTGGGCCTCAACTCCTTCATCTTTCTCGTTTGTTTTCCCTTCTTGCTTTAACTTGTGACTGCAGGATCTTGTCACCACACAGTCTGGAAAAATTCCAGGGTATTTTTCTTTTAACTCCTCAGTTCCCTGGTTTTCTTTTGGCTTCTCCATTACAATGGTCATCACTCCCACCTGATCCTGCTATATCGCTTCCAAGAACAAACTGTATTCCTGGAATAGCCAATTTTTCTATTACACCCACTGTCACTTCCCCAGTCTTGATTAGACTTTCTAGCCTTCTCTTCAAAGGGGAACACCAATTCTCTCTCCATTAATTCCAAAGATTATCACTCTCTCAGGCAATATTTCAGAAGGAGTGCTAATACTTTTGTCTCTTATTATTAGACTAGCTCCTGTATCTCTCAATATATTGACTTCTTTACCTATTCCCCTTGTTCTACCTGAGTAAATCTTACCCACAACAATGAGGTCTTTGAAAAGATTGGGCATTATCTTACTATCCAACCCATGACTAGGCTGTGCACTTTCTTGCAGCTCCTCAGCTTCTTTCGACTAATCCCACTGGTTTAGCCTCTTTTACCACATCCTTTTTCCCAGTGCCTTTCTTAAACCACCAGCACTGTGACTTTTTGTCCCATCCTATTCCACCCTTTTGGGTTTCTTTTTCCACACGTGGTGAACTGTTCCCAGTGTAATCTACTTTTTGTTTTCAGTGAAGGATCTCTCTCTTTCCCAATTTCTATCTCTCATGGAATGAAATTGCTGTTGGAAGCTAGATTATGATTTATGCTCTAATGCATATTCATCCACCATCTCTGCAGCTCTTCTCGCTGTTTTAACTTTCTGTTCCTCAAAATGAGTTCTTATCATTTCTGGAGGTGAGTTTTTAAACTCCTCCAGCTGAATAATATCTCTAAGATCCTCATACGTCTTTTTTCTATCTTTAATACTCTCACCCATCTATCGAAGTTGGTCTGTTCTTTCAAACTCGATGTAAGTATGATCTGGTTCCTTCCATATATTTCTGAATGGTTGTCTATATGCTTCTGGCACCAATTTATATGCACGCAAAAAAAAAAGCCTGTTTTACTCCTTCAAATTCTTCTGACACTGCCTCTGACAGCACTGCAAACACCTCACTAGCCCTGACTACCAACTTGGTCTGAATTAACATTACCCACATAGACTCTGGCCAGTTCATCCGTTTAGCCAATTTCTCAAAGGAAGTGAAAAAGGCTTCTTCTACTTCTTTTTCATCGGATTTTGGTAATGTTTTCACATATTTGTATATTTCCCTACTAGGCTTTTTGCTATGATGCTGATCGTCAATCTCCTATTCACTAACTCTACCTTCAACTTTCATCTCCACCCGGTTATGTTGACTTTCCTGTCTAACTGCCAACTTCTCAAGTTCAAACTGTCTCTCTTTTTTTTTTCCTTTCTCCTTTTATGTTTAAGCTGCTTCATCTTTTCCGACTCAAACATTCTTTCCCTTTCCTTATCTTCTAACTCCAATTGTCTTATTTGCAACTTAATGTTTTCTAAATCCACTGCACTTGACCGTTTCTCTGGTATACCTAAATGCTTGACTAACTCTGTTACAGTTTTATCCCTCTTATCCCTCGTTAAACCCAATTCTAGCCTGTTTGCTAATTGTAAAAGTATCCCCTTTTTCAGTATTTCTACTTTCTTGGCAAATCTGGGAAGCAACTTTGATTCCCCCAGAACCTCTCTAGTAAAGTTAAGAGCCATTTCCCCACTTTTTTGATTTGATTTAACCAACAACAAGCAATCGAAATTGAACAGATTTTCCCCTTCTCACTTAAGTTTTATTTAAAGATCTAGAACACTATTCTACATGTTTGTTTAAATCTGCTGGGACCATTTATACCGTCAGTCTGTTCAGATCTGTCCAACTCCATTCAGATCTGTCCAAATCCCAGACATGAGGTCCCAATCTGTTATAAAGTGGAGGTTGACACCCCCCCCCCCAACCAGGAACTAAAACCGAAACACTCAATGAGGAGCGCCTCCCCCTATAATCGGTAAAAAGAGTGTGAAAACTAGTGTAACCTGCCTTTCAGCAACTTCTAGTGGTTAAATAAAATAAATCCCCGACACTCACTTGACAAACAACAAGTAACAATTTATTTAGCTAACTCTAACAATGAACAAATTCACTGAATTATTAACAAACCGAATAAACCCCTTCTAACTACTATTTCCGAATAAAACAAGATTCTAATGATATGTTGTTCCAATAAATACAAATCCCACTTATATAAAATAAAATTTTTAAAAACTTATAAATTTAGTCTCTCGAAATTACGGCCAGATTACATGTCTTCCAGAATGCCCCGTGTCTTCTCGGTCAGTTCTTCTATCAGGAATATTAACTAGCCATTGGTAGCTTTGATATTTAGATGGTGCTTTATCTAAGACTTAGACTGTGAGAGCTGTTAACTCTGGCAGATGGCAGTTGGCAGTTGGATCTCCTTATCTTTGTCCAACTGCCCTCTTCTTTTATCCCCTTGATGTCATATCAATTTCTTGCACTAGGATTGGTCCTGTGTTGCCAAAACCATCATATTTAAATTTAATTGTTTTTTGGTATCTAAGTGCCTGGTTCAAATTGGCTAAATTCAAAACTTGTTGTCTGGTAACAAAACAAAACTGCTATCTGGCCTGCTAACTGTATGGCCTTTTGATGCAAATGTTTCACCTCGGGTGCTTTCTGTGTACCTGCAAACTTTCAATCTGCAGCTCACAGACATCCATTTAAATCTCTAAGCATAGATACAGCACATCATCTTTTAAAGGGACCATGCAATACTTCCCCCCCCCCACCCAGCATTTTACAAACACCAAATTCTAACTCCCTGCCTCCCAATCCTCAAGTACTGTACCCAACTTGCTACAGCTGTCAAACATCTACACCTATCTAACAACCTTTAGAAATCTAAATGTTTTACATCCACTGGCCTCCTTTTATCTATACTGCTTGTTAGTTCCACAAAGACTTCTAATAAATTTGTTTCTTCTTGATCAAGTATTGCTGATTCTGCTTGATGATGAATGTTTCTACACACTCTATCTTTATAATAGCCTCTAAAATTTTCAATGACAGATGTTAAGCTGACTGGCATATAGTTCTTTAGTTGTCTCATTCCCTTTTTGAGTAAAGGTGTTATATTAGCAGATTTCAAATTGCCTGGAACTTTTCCAGAATCTAAGGATTCTTTGAAGATTACTATCAGTGCATCCAGCATCTCTGTAGCTGCTTCCGTTAACATGATAGGATGCAACACATCAGGTATCAGCCTTTGACACCATTTGTTTCCTTAGTTTTTTCCTCTGTGATAGTTTTGTATTAATTTAAACCCCTCCCCCACCTTTTGTTCTTTGGTTATTTACTATTTTTTGAATGTTATTGATGTTTTCTACAGTGAAGAGTGATGCAAAGTATTTAGTCATGTTTTCTGCTGTTCCCTCTTTCCATTTTATTATTCCCTCAGCCTCATTTACTATTCTTCCATCTGTTTTGATGAATGCAAAACAAAAGATTTCAACAGCATGTTTTTTACTCTGCAGTACACATTTCTTATGGGGGAGTGTTGTTTAGCATGTTTTTCTTTTTGGAACACATTGTGCGCTAAGTGAGGGGTAGGTGTACTGTACCATTGGTCTACATAGCTATGTCCTCTCACTGTCTTTGACTGTGTGTCCCCTTCTGCCCCCCCCTTCAGATAGAGGACCTCATGTACAGTGTCTAAGCATCTTGGAGCTTGCGCACGCGCCATGTTGTGTCTCTATTTTTTCCCCCACTGTTTCCTAGGTCAGAGTCACATTGGGGATGACTGCCAGCACCTGATCTATACAGAACGTTATTTAAGAGCTATGCAGGGTGTTAAATTTGTGGAGAAAGACCCAGCATCAGTTTAATTAATTTTTTTTTAAATCCAAATACTTCCCTTCTCAGAGGTGCAAGCCAAGTTTAACTTTGGGAAACCACTCACTATGTTGCCCACCCCCACCCAACTTAAAATGCAATGAATGGGAACAAAGATCATTCAAATGAGCAGACAGCATGAAGTTGATATGCTGCCTGCATCATAATCAATAGAGATAACAAGGTGTAGAGCTGGATGAACACAGCAAGCCAAGCAGCATCAGAGGAGCAGGAAAGCTGACGTTTCGGGTCTAGA
>JAHRHZ010000040.1:303615-322727 GCA_024137785.1 Ginglymostoma cirratum
ATTGGCGAGGGGAAGGGGGCTCCTCTGCTGCCTGGCCTGCTGTGTTCCTCCAGCTCCACACGGTGTTATCTAGTACAGGGCTTTAGCAGTGTAGACTTGGAAGTTTTAAGAAGAGTCTTAAGTAAAGCTAGTTGAGAAACATTACTGCGGGCGGAAAAGTAAAAAATGAACCAGTTTGAAAGCAATCCTTAAATGAAGAAAGACAATGAATTCTGGTTTTTACAAAGCCTGTACAGTTATCCTAATTACCACACAGTTGAAGAGGAATAAATTTTCCATCATTATTATAGATGATTAGAATAGTTTATGATGCCAGGTGAAGGACAATTCAGAACCTAGAATGAAATCTGGCTGTATAGACTTCATTTTTTATATGTTTGAATTTGATTTGTTGGAATTCTACTGAAACAAATGAAGGAGTTTGGTTTTAACAGTACCGTAGAAGTTTATTATACAAAATAAATTAAAAGAAAAAACGTAATTGACATATAGCATAGTTTGAAAGATTTGAAAACACACAATAAAACAAAGTCCTATCTATTACCCAACACCATCATTTATATTTAATCAAAATCCAGGGAAAAACATTATTTCCCTATCCAATCCGTGGATTTGACTTAATTACTTCTTCTCATAGGGCAGGAACTGAGTTGTGAAGTATTTTCACTTGAATGATCTCACAACTAAGATCTTAGACTTTCTTAGCTTTCAATAGAACTGATCTGAACAATCTCCTTTTCTAGTGAAGCCTATACTTATTTCTGACTTCAATCAAGTCTTCTTCAAACTGAACCCAAATGCTGTTGAACTGAATTATTTTTAAAAACTTTTTCATCCTACATTCTGCTACAGCTAACGACTTAATGTTTTCTCCCCCCCCGTCGTAAACTTCCACAGTATAAACAAATTTTCATTAATAATTCAACGATCCTTGCAGTCACCTGCTTCCTGACATGTATGAGGTTAAAACCATAGTTGATAAAGACTAGCATAAGAATTTTTAGATCTGTTCAAAATAGACCAACACTCATATGCCCTAAGTTTGAAATCCACACTTTAAAAATCAAGAAGTTAATGTGTATAAATACCATATCTTTCATCACAAGGTATATTAAATAGATTATTTTTGTTAGTTTCACTGAGGACCACAAAAATTCTGGTGATTGTAAATGAGGTTAAGGAATCCATAATACATATAAATGTTTAATCTGGAAGTATTGGGTCCTGGATCAAATGGAACCTGTTGTTTAAATCGTTGAGGATGCAAACACTTTTTTGTTTGTTAGGGAGATATGGCATCGCTAGCTGGGCCAGCATTTATTGCCAGTCACTAGTTGCCCTGGAGAAAATAGTGGTGAGCTGTCTTCTTAAACTGCAGAAGTCCATTTTGTGGTAGACCCACAATGCCATTAGGAAGATATTTCTGGATTTTGACCCAGTGATTCCAAAGCAATGTTGATATATGTTCCAAGTCAGGATGGTGAGTGCCTTCCAGTGCAGACGGTCATGTTCCCATGTACCTGCTACCCTTGTCTTTCAAGGTAAAGCTATGGATTTGGAAGATGCTGTCTAAAGCACTTTGGTGAATTTCTGTAGTGCATCTTTGTAGATGATGCAGACAGCTGCTACCGACAATCGGTGGTAGATGGTGTGAATGTTTGTCAATTTGGTGCCAGTCAGGTGGGTTATTTTGTCCTGGATCATGTCAAGCTTAAAATGTTATTGGAGCTTCACTCATACAGACGAATATGGAGTCACCATCCTGAGTTGTGCCTTGTCGATAGTGAATAGGCACTGAGTGGTCGGGTGAATTACTCATTGCAGGGTTCTGAGCCTCTTTCATGCTTTTGTAGCAACAGTAGTTATACGACTAGTACAGTTCATTTTCTGGTGAATGGTAACCTTGCGGGATGTTGACAGTGGGAGAATTCAATGAAGGGGAATGTCATTGAATGTCAAGGGGCAACGGTTAGATTCTGGCTTGTTACAGATGATCATTGTCTGGTACTGGCATTGCATGAATGTTAAATTAATAATGTGGTTATTTTTCAGAGCTCAGTAAATACCGGAACAGTGTCCAGGGAATGGAAGTTAAGAACAATCAGTTAGCACTACTAAACTTTTCAAGGCCAATTTTCCGTCCTTGTAATTGAATAAATTCAATTGATTAAGACAATTTTCATCTATTCTGTATAAAAATCTTTAGTATTACATGAGAAACTTTGTCAAACAATTTGAAATACTAAATGTAGTTCACTACGTCACTAATCATATCAGAGTTCCAAATTTGACTGCCATTAAATTAGTCTCACTAATCCCAATCTCTAGTGAACTTTTGGATAGTACGTTCAAGAATAGAAACTTTCCTCGAACAATACTAAACCTCATTTTAGACCTTGAGTATGGATATGTATTCATTTAACATCAAAATTTTTGTAGATAAAACATAATCCATATCAATATATAATTGTAATATAACTGTTATCTTGCATGCATTAACTTTAAGTCTACAAACTAGATTGTTTTGAGGTTTGAAATCTTGATTTATTTGATCAGGGTTCCTACACAAAAGGTGATATATTTCATTACAGTGTAACAGATGAAATGCCTATTTCAAAATGGATAGAATTAGACAATATTTCAGAGACTAGGAATTGACCATACATGTTCTGAGTATGGGGTACAGTTGATATTTATGAATAATTTTACTTCATAATTGTAAGACTACTTTCATGTTATATTCTTGTTAATCATTATTTTGGCATAGAACATCAAGAACAAAGTGATGACAAGGTGTAGAGCTGGATGAACACAGCAGGCCCAGCAGCATCAGAGGAGCAGGAAAGCTGACGTTTCAGGTCGAGACCCTTCTTCAGAAATTGGGAAGGGGATTCTGAAATAAATAGGGAGAGAGGGGGAGGTGGATTGAAGATGGATAAAGGAGAAGATAGGTGGAGAGGAGACAGACAGGTCAAAAGGCAGGGTTGGAGCCAGTAAAGGTGAATGTAGGTGGGGAGTTAGGGAGGGGATAGGTCGGTCCAGGGAGGACGGACAGGTCAAGGAGGCGTGATGAGGCTAGTGGGTAGGAGATGGGGGTGGGGCTTGAGGTGGGAGGAATGGTTAGGGAGGCGGGGACGAGCGGGGCTGGTTTTGGGATGCGGTTGGGGGAGGGGAGATTTTGAAGCTTGTGAAGTCCACATTGATACCCTTGGGCTGCAGGGTTCCCAAGCGAAATATGAAATGCTGTTCCTGCAGCCTTCGGGTGGCATCATTGAGGCAATGCAGGAGGCCCAAAATGGACATGCCATCCAAGGAGTGGGTGGGGGAGTTGAAATGGTTCGTGACTGGGAGGTGCAGTTGTTTGTATCTTTGACCTGTCTGCCGCCTCTCCACCTATCTTCTCCTTTATCCATCTTCTATCCGCTTCCTCCTCCTCTCCCTATTTATTTCAGAATCCCCTTCCCCTCCCCCATTTCTGAAGAAGGGTCTGGAACCGAAACGTCAGCTTTGCTGCTTGGCCTGCTGTGTTCATCCGAAATACACTTTGTTATCTCAGATTCTCCAGAATTGGCAGTTCCTACTATCTCAAGAGCAAAGTGATGTTATGATGCTTTTCAATGTTGCCACCAGGTAAAGGGGGAAATTTGCCCATCCCTATTTTTTAAAATCCCTTCTTGGCCAGTTGCGCAAATATTATTTCTTTTTAACACACAGCTGTTATACTACAATTAAAAATAGAGTTTGTGAGAAAATGAAGGAGCCAACCACCAAGACAACACAGTGTGGAGCTGGAGGAACACAATAGACCAGGCAGCATCAGAGGACCAGGAAGGTTGACATTTCGGGTCAAGACCCTTCTTCAGAAATTGCAGGGTTTCTAGCCTCTTCCTTGGTTTTCTTCTCGACCCAAAATGTCAACTTTCCTGGTCCTCTGATGCTGCCTGGCCTGCTGTGTTCCTTCAGCTCCTGTTATTTCTGACTCCAGCATCTGCAGTTCTTGCCATCTCTGAGCCAACCACCAAGGTTTCTTTGAGTGAAAGAAAGAGACTTAATTTTTTTTTCTTGTGGTTAATAAAAATAAAAGCAACATCAAATATATACAAGCACAAACATAGTTTAAAAACAAGAGTATAGATGGAGGGAATAAAAAGTTACATGCTTTAAATATTCTTGGGGTCCTTGAGGTGTTAGATTTTTGACCCTGAGAACACAGCTGCAGAATCCTCAACAATGGGGCAGATTGTACATATCATTGAGCTGAATGGTTTCCCCCATTTGCTTTTTCACTGCTTTCTACTTCCTGAGATTATGAAAGAAACAGGCAGGGAGACGAATAGTCTTCTAGTTCTTCCTGGCAAATCTGTTTTCTTTTCTCTCTGCTGTGCTGTTCTAAAGTATTTGTTAAAATATATTTCAGTGTGTTTTCCTGAGTCTAGCTGCATTCCAAGGTAGCTAACAGGCAGGGGAGCCTTTCATCTCCCAAAATGTGAAATTTTCATACAAGTATGAATTAAAACAGGAGATGCAAATCTCTTGATACTGCCTCAGTTGCCAAGTTTCAATTTTTTTTAGGAAAAATAATGATTATCTCTGTCCAGACAATTTTTTGTTTATTCCACAAGCTTTCCTTAGTCTGTGGTCAGGTGACCACATCAGCTATTTTAAGTCCATGTTTTTTTCCATTTTAAAAACCATTTTAGTCCATGGAATGTTTCCAAGTATACCAATCAGATGATGAAAATTAAAATTTTAATGCATATTTACCAGTATTGTAAAATGGTCTAATTGTTGACAGTGCATTTTATGCACTTCGTGTCCTAGGTTGCCGAGGAAGATTCACTTTAAAGGTGAGATAAAGGCACATGGCTGTTTTGCATTAGTTATTCTTTCTTGCAGCTAGAAAGTTTGGCATTCTAAGATAATAGATAACACAGTATGGAGCTGGAGGAACACAGCAGGTCAGGCAGCATCAGAGGAGTAGAAAAGTTGATGTTTCCGGTCAGGACCCTTCTCTGAAAAAGTTTGGCATTCTTCCACTTCCTATTTGGACACAGGAGCAACAATTGTCCCAGGACTGGTGAACAAATGAATTCAAGAGTAGCAGAATCAGCAAATGTCACGGGGAAATAGTTGAATAAAGGTGAAGGAAGGAAATTGAAGAATGGGGGATGCAGTTATTTGATAAAGAGCATGTTATTTCTGATATTTTCAAAACTATTCAATTAAAGAGCCACATTTTAATGCTTGTTTATAGGAGATGCAAATTAAGTGCGCCTCTCAAGCATCATACCACAAGTCAATTTATCTCATTTAGGATTGAGCAACAATTCTGACCATTTAAAATACTGGACCAAGACCCTGGACTTTCCAAAAACTTTAAAAAAATAAAAAGGCAGCTGGTCTATGCTCTAGGAAAAATACACAGCCACAGGCATAGCTGCCAGGAACCATTTTTCAGCCCAAAAATCCAATTCACACCTTGACTCTCAAAGAACAATTAACCAGACCTAACTGTCTAGACTGAAACTAACTTTTAGCCTTTGGGCTATCCCGACCCAGACATTATGGAACTATATTCATTCAGAGAGATATCAGACATTCAACCTCAAAGTACACTCACACACTCTTAACCGTGAGGAAGCTAACTGACCTCAAAGGGAATACCAGTAAACACAATGGCAAGCGCAGATTTGGCATGAAGATAAGAGGTCCACAATTAGTATAATTGCAGGCCCTAACGTCACTGAGAGAGCTACAACACCAAGAGTGATCCCCACAGCCATCCCCAGAAGAGGGATCCCAAACAGCTTTCTGCCCGAGAGTTATCTGCACAGCTATTTTTGAGAGGACTGATCCGATGGCAATCCTGAAACCTACCGACACAGGCCTGTTCTGGACTAGGGGAACCAACGGCTACCAATCATGGCCTGAAGACGTAAAACTGACAACCTCTGAAATTTACTGACCAGCACAAGGCCTGAGACACACCCTGAGGTGTAAACCACCTTGCAAAAACCATCACAAAGTAAAGAAAACTAAGCACTCACTTGATAAATTCGCTCTGCATCCTACCGCAACAGCGGGCTCAACCAAACTGAAGCCTACACAGTCTGAATTCTCCTTCATAGATGGCCAGTTGTACTTCAAAATTGCATTTTCCACAGTGGTGACCTAAAATTCCCGAGACCCCAAAGTTTCCAACCTAGTTAGCAGGGAAGGGAAAGTGGGTGTTGACAGTGCAGGGACCCCAAAGAGAGCCTGATTAAAGTTTCTGAGAGTAAAACTGTGTTTAGCTTCTAGTATTGTTTAACCTCTGTTTAATTTGATAATATATTTAACTACTGTCCTCTATATAATTGTGTTATTTTCACTGCTTTATTGCATTTGCCTTTGCCTTTATTTCTTGTATTATATTTACTTTTTTTGTATATAATAAACACAGAGATTCTTTTGCCCCTGAAACGCCTGCCTACTGTCGCCTTTTCACATTCACTAAATAAGCCCAGTGCCAAAACCAGGGATTTGGGGGTGATTCAAACCGCTTAAAAATCAGAAAATTACTGATCGCAAACCAGAATCTCTTCAAATGAATGATTTAAAGGCCAAAAAGCATACTATTTTTCATTAAATGTGTCACTAGCTATCAGCATGACATTCTCAAGCAAGTACAATCTAGGGTGAAAGATAATGAGGAAATAGCCTCATTCTGGGTTGTCTGGTTTTTGCATGTTTTAGTTTGGCCTGTCAGAATAGTAGTGTATACAGAAATTCAATTTCTTCAGGAACATTTTGTCCTCCTTCTGTTTGATTGTGGAAATAAACTTATAGGGTCAATTAGTGACCTGAATTGCAGTTAAGGAAATGACAATAACCTTTAATGGATTACTGGGATTTTGCAAATTCCAAGCACTAATATAACTCTTAGATAGTGACCTACAAAAGACCTAGTTTCCCATTTATTTAGGTGTTTACCTGATTTTTGTGGTTATTAAATGGTTAAGATCTGAATTATCTAACAAGAACTTGCCTGGGGATCCTGCAGCCTTCCAGACTCAAAAGAGTTCAATAACTTTAGGGCCTGAACTCTCCCATAAGACCATAAGACATAGGAGTGGAAGTAAGGCCATTTGGCCCATTGAGTCCACTCCGCCATTTAATCATAGCTGATGGGCATTTCAACTCCACTTACCCGCACTCTCCCCGTAGCCCTTGATTCCTTGCGAGATCAAGAATTTATCAATCTCTGCCTTGAAGACATTCAACGTTAACAGCCATGGCTTACTCTTAATATAGGAACTTACTTGGCAATGAGCCCACTTACTGCCTCTCCAATTTCTGAACACCTCTTTAAAAACTTAAAAAGTACTTCCAGTCATTTCTGTTTTAACTTTGATGAACCTTGAAAAAATAATCTGCTACTGTGACCGATTTAGATGAATGTTGTACTTGTTTTTAAAAAAAAAAAATCTGGAAGTGATTCAGATAATCCTAGCACCACTAAAGTGATGTCAAACTCGTATGATGAGACTGGATGATTTGCAATGAAATCATTGAAGACTACAATAATATTATTTCTCTAACTTAAATTGCTCTTGGTTGACAATAAGCCCACTTAAAGGCAAATGCAATAATTTAAATTATATATCATATTAAAGACTTGCATTGAGTGAGCAGTACTAACCTTGCATCCTGTATTACAATTGGAGTCATAATCTTTAATAGGCAAACTCTTTCAACAAGTTAAATGATCTAATTGCAAAATCGAATGACATCATTGGCTGTAGCTTTATAATTATTGGCATCTGTCCCCATAGGTGGCATTGTGTCTCCCACATCTTTCAGCTAAGTTATCATTTCAGCACAAACTGTAAATGCATACATTCAGTCTGAGTTTCCATGAATAAAATATGCGGCAATCCCACTCAAGTTTTGTTTTCCCCTTTTCTTTGCCTTTTAGCTAAGTTTTTCTATTCAATACGATCTTCACTGTGCATTCACTATCAACAAAATGTCTTCTGATTTTGAAGGCTGTCCACCCTTAGTTCCTGAAGCAAAACAGTTCCTGTCCTTTCATTTGCTTTTAGATTTCTCTGCTGCTTCCTCTCCCCTCCCCCAGCTGAATATGTCATGCTTCCGATAGAACTATCATCCTCGCCAACTCGATGGGGTATTTAAGCTCAAACAGATCTTAGTAGGTGGAGAGAACCAAAGATTTATGTATTGTTGACCATGGAGTTAGGAATGAGTGCACAGATACAATAAATAGAACAGATGGGATTTAGGGGTAATCAGGAAACATATGAGGAACCTCATGAGAATAGGTTACTTGATTGCCTTAGAATGAAACAGCAGCAGCAGATAATATTAGCATGAGATCATATTATGTAAAAGGAATGACAACAGGGAGGTGAACCACAAGCAATATGGAGAGAAGAAAATGCAAACTAATCCCATTGTGCAAATGGCAGTTGAGAATTTCGCCTAAATGTGTCATTGCATCTCTATGATAATATGCTTATCCTTGAAATTCAGCAACTCTCAATACCCCATCCTGTCTCTCAATATAACATGTTCTGCCCAAACCAAAGTGAGACGGGGAAAAAAGAAGCAGCATAGAGATAGAAACAAGAAAGGCAACATAAAAGTCAGAGAATTATAGGAGGCTGACCTATAGAAAACAAAACAATGTAAACCCAATAGACTTGCCTAAGAGAGGCACCATATTGTCAGAACATTCACTGATATAACAACTCAAATCCACAATAAAGATCACATTGGGAACAGAAAAGAAAATGAAGTTGAATCCATTTTTTTTGTGATTGTTTTGTAGATGGTATGCTGTCATTCCTATTTGGCAGAAGAAACTTTAATTTCACAAAATCATTGCACTTACAGGCTGTAATAACCTACAACAAATTGACAGACAATCACAGTCAACTTGTGGTACAAAGTTAAATTTTCAAGTCAGGGCTCAGATTAGTCATGCCTATTGCTTGAGTGGGCATGATCTAACTTTGAGAATTAATGTTCTGAACCTCCATGTTTATTTTTATTCTGTCTTTGCCATTTATTGGTAGTAAGCCAATAAATAATTATCTGTCTTAAATAGAACACAAAGGTCAGACAGAATTTTACATGTTCACATTTCTGTATATCTGTTTTTTTTTCATTAATTTTACCTCGCTATTTTGCTATTAGTTGTTAGGCTTTGATAGAATGTGTCTTTCACTATAACTGTTTCATTTGTGTCCAATTATCTCGTTTCCAGAATGGTGTTAAATACACCTTTTAGCATGTCTTTCAATATAATCATATCCTTGCATATCTTAACGTCATCTTGTTTGTACCCAAAATCAGTGCTAAAGTGCCAACACTGTCTGAATAACATCCTGAACCTCTATACAAGTTTAATAAAATGACAAAAGTAATTGTTTAATAGATTCAATTCACTTTTTCAACTCAATTCACTTATCATTGCAACATGAGGAAATGAAAAAGCAATGAACCAAATAAGAACATTCTTCAGGAAAAATTATGTCCGGCAACTCTCTACAGCTGCTAAAGAGTGCTACACTGTTAGTTTATTTTCCAGTAGCTTATTATAGTTAAGAAATTTTTGACCATTATTTTGACGGATTTTTATGTTGTGATACTTCATGGTCCCAAGATAAAGAATAAATTGTAGACCAAGTTCTGAGGTGCAGTAAGCAAAAATGATTAATATCCATGGAACAGACAGCGCATTCTGCAGTTCAGGCAAGTGCCAGAAAACCTATTCTGTATAGAAATGAGTAGAACAAAATCAGACAATCTAACTGTGACAAAGTGAAATAGTTTGGTTCGAAGAATTCGGGTCAGAGCTGTAATTAAAATTTTACTGTTGAAAAGTCAAAAATAGTAAAGTTTAACTGTGAATAAGCTGTTCCAAATATTACTGCACTGCTGTAAGGCTATTGTTGTGGAATATGCAAAGATCATGTTATTAATGAGGAATTGTACAGTACTGAGACCATAATATAATAAATATGTATGTTTATTGCATTATTTTGTGTCAACATACAAATTAGGAGCAGAGGTTAGCAAATGAGCCCCTCAAGTCTGGAGGTAAAAGTGAAGGGCAAAGTTATCATAGTCTTCTCAGACCATAGGGCAACTCTCTCCTTAGAGAGAGAGATGACTGATGGTGGTTCAACTCGAGGATCACCATGCCTCAGGCAAGTGTAAGGATTGAGAAGAAGTGTCTTTTGTGGTAACCTGACCTGATGTGGTGGGGGACTTAGCTCAGTTTGCTGGACAACTAGATTGTGATGCAGAATGATGCTAACAACATGGGTCCTCAGGTCTGCTTTGCCTTCTTTTAAAATAGTCAGTGACCTTGCTGTATAAGGCAGAGAGTTCCAAAATCTCTCAACCCTCTGAGAAAGCCCTCTGGCGGCACGGTGGCTCAGTGGTTAGCATTGCTGCCTCACAACGCCAGGAACTCTGGTTCAATTCCATCCTGGTGTGACTGTGTGGAGTTTGCACGTTCTCCTTGTGTCTGGGTGGGTTTCCTCCGGGTGCTCCGGTTTCCTGTCACAGTCCAAAAATATGCAGGCCAAGTGGATTGACCATGCTAAATTGCACATAGCACCCAGGGATGTTTAGATTAGGTGGGTTATAGGGGATGGGTCCAGGTGGGATGCTCTGAGGTTCGGTGTGGACTTGTTGGACCGAAGGGCCTGTTTTCACACTGTAGGGATTCTATGAAGGAAAAAAAAATAAAAAAGCTTCCTAAAGAGTGACTATTAATTTTAAAACAGGTCTGCACTCACCTACCTGAGGAAACAGATTTTTACATCCACTTTGTCAAGACTATTTAGAGTCTTCTATATTTCAACCCAAGTCACCCCTCCACTAAAAACAAGCCTAATCTGTACAACATTTCCTCATAAAACGACTCACACATTTCAGGTATCAATTTAGTAAACCTCCACTGAACCACTTCCTTCTTTCAATAAGGAGACTGATACTGCACACCAATTTGGGATTTAGTCTTACCTGTGAGCTGTACGAGTGAAGTAAAATGTCTCTCTCTTTATTTTCAACTCCTCCTCTGTTCTAAAGGATACCCTCAAGGAATAGCCTTCATATGTCCATGTTGTATCCCTCTGCCCCTCACAGTTCTGCAATTATTCTCCATTTAAGTAATATTCTGCCTCTTTTTAATTCTTCCAATCAAAGTGAACAATTTAGTGTGTTCCCACCTTATACTCCAGCCGCCAATTTCTTTTCTGACTCACTCACCCTATCTAAACTGGGCCGCTTCACAACATGCTTCCTTACCTACATTTGTGTCATTTGCAAATTTAACTGCCATGCCTTTGCTCCCCTCAGCTAAATAATCAGCACAGATTGTAAAACATTTAGGCTTCAGCACAGACAACTGTGGGATGCCACCCATCACATCCTGCCAATTAGAAAATGAACTATTTATGCACTCTGATTTCTGCCAATTTTCTTGTCATGCAGGTATGTTTAGTCCTACACCATAAGCTGCTTCTTTGCACAGTAAACTTTTCTGTGGCACCTCGTCAAATTTGTATTGGAAATATAAGTACAAGACATCAGTTACCCTTTATTAACAGAATATGTTACTGCTATAAAGGACTCCAGTAAATTGGTTAATCATGATTTCCCTTTCTTCCCAATTACTTTGAGGTTTGATAAGTATGGTTATGGACCAGGCCAGACACCCTCAAAATATTTTAAGAAGGTAGTCTAGACCCTAACTTTTTCTTATTGTAAAGGCAGATGTGAAGTGGGTGCTCCAGGTTTCATGCAACTGGTCAAACCACTTGGCTTTAAGCAAAACACAATGTATTTAAACACTACAGTTGAAACACGAAGAAAAGAAAGTGAAATTTAGAGTAACCTAAGGGACCCAATACAGCAGCTTAACTAATTATCAGTTCCAATATAGTAACATCCTATAAGCACACCCCTTGGCAAAAAAGTAAATGCAAACAATAGATTCTTACAGGCAGGAGGGAACAATATCCAGAGAGAGATTTCAGAGAAAGTGAGAGGAATCCTTTTCTGAAGCTTGCAACACTTCTGGTACTCAAAACACCTTGGACTGCTATAACTAAAAGAACTAGAAAAAAACTGAAGTGGGAGGACTGGCCACTCCCCTTGCATTGTTAAACAGTTACTCCCTAGACTCTTTGGTACCTCTGCTACTTTTCCTAAGTTTTTAGATATTTTACATGAATACCATTTATATAACTTCTGAGGCCCTCTACTTGGAAGAGGTGCTGAATGAGTGCAGAGTTCTCCCCAGATCTGGAGGATGAATCTGTTGAAATGAATTTGGCTACACAGGTTGTAACAACCTTTACTTTCCACACTCTGTGAAAAGTACATACTAGGATACCATTTAATACTTTGGAAATTTTTGGATATTTCAGAAACCAGTTCACATCAGTCAAGATCAAAGCTCCCACAGTGCAATTTGACCTTTTTAACTATTCAGGAGGTTTGTTGATGAGTGTTGCATGATTCTTATTTATAAGGACTTGGTTCATCTAACCAAGAAACTGCTAGCAGCTGGCTGTCTTTTCTGCTTACTGCATGCTTCAACCTTTGATTGACCTAATAAGTACATTTAATTTTATTCAATTCTGGCAACTTGGGTTTATCACCTCATCTTCCTTAGAGACAGAGAGAGACAGACAGAAAACTTTGAAGTGTGGTTGCTTGAAGTAATAAGTTACATCCAAGCAGTATCTTGCAATCTGGGTTGGGCAGTTATCTGGCCAATTTGGCACATTATCAGAATGTCTTGAGGAATAAAATGCAAGACTTAGTTTTTAGATAGCAATAAATATCACTGTCAGTGGGTTAGATCTGTGCTTTTGCTCTTCGTTTGACAAAATTGTTTAATGCCAATTTCCTGAAAAATGTCCAGGGTTATTTTAAAGTTCCCGAAGAAGGGAGCTAGTTCTGTTTCTCTAATTGGATTAAACTTAGTCCTCCTTGAAGGAGGCCTGAGCTTAGATCACCCGTCTTGAGGCAAAACCATCAAAAACCTCCCAGCTATATTTTGAAGTATTCTTTCGCATCTTCTTTCTTAGTAAAGATTGTTCTACTTTCCCACAAATTCTTTACTTGAACTCAATATCAAACTAAAAGTGTCCCTCGTAGGACCACAATTGGTGATACCAAATTTACACAATTTCTTTCATTTCTGAGTAGATTTCAGGGAGCACCTTACATATTTTAAAATTGGATAAATAATGAACATTAAGACTGTAAGGTGGTGATCTTATAAACTTGTACTCCTGAAATGGAAAGAATGCGATTCCTCCAAGACATCGTTGCTTCCTCCTTAAAATACTTGAATTATATCTGATAAAGCTCCAAATCTAATTTGCATAGATATTCCAGGACCCTTAAACTGAGCATCAGTCAAGTGATCCTCTGAACTTTGTCCAGGGTTTCAATAACCTTTACCCTGTGATAGATCAATGAAGAGCATCATCAGTGTGGTTGGACCAAGACTTTGTACTTGGAATGATTGGACATTTAATTTTCTATTTAATTATCTAAGCTTTGTTTCCTAATATCATTTTTGTGCCCAGTGCATAATGCTTATTGCTTTTGCTTTAACCTAAAGGACTTATAACTTGCAACCTTGGACAGTCTTGACATTGCAGTCCTGCATGGTGTGTTTATATTTTGATTATCCCCATCCAAACATATTAACTTTCATTTGTATACATTGAAGATATTTGCGAGTCATGAGCCCTTTTCCCCAAAGCGCGTAGATCTTTTGACAGACCACTAATGTTAACCAAGTTCCCAACTCCTGTTCATATCCTTGTATCATCAGCAAGCTTGTCAAATTTCCTTAGTGACACCACCCAGTTATTAAGGAAGATCTCTGCAGGTCTTGACTAGTGACTAGATCTCTTCAGCAACCATTAAGGATTCCCTAATAGCTAGATACACTTGGAGCTGACTCAATTTCATAAGCATCAATGCTACGTAGCTTCTTCCGTAGCACTTCGTTTTAAAAAAAAATGTGTTTGAAAATCTAAAACTGCAAGATCTACCAGACATTCACCATTCAACAGCCTTTTTTTAAAATTAGATGCGGCCACTCCAGCCCAGTTTCTAATTGGTGTACGTTGCCAATTCAAAATACTTAAGGTAACAGCTGAAATTGTCACAATTATAAAGTTGACTGAAATCAAGTAGTCTTTTTATTTGAAATAAAGGAGCATTGCTCACAATATATGAACTGGAATTTGCTCTCCCTCTTGAGAAAATCTGAGTCTTTTAAATTAGTTTACAAATGTGAACTATTCTAAAACCTGCTGTTTACATTTATTTTCATTCAATACTTTTTAAGTCTATTACCCCTCCGGCAAACAGGTGACTTCCTCTGAGGTTTCTTTGCTCATTTGCAGTTTATGTTAAGCGACCATAGTCTTTATAAGAAGTCTATTTATTTTTACTGTCTCTAGAGTTTGACTGAGATAGTTATCTTTTTAAGACTCTCCTTTCATATTGAGATTGTACATTAGTTGTCTATTATAAATGTCTGAGTTGCTTCTGTAAACCTAGCCTAATTTGAAAAAAAAGAGGATAGGCCAGTTTTCTCTTTTTGCTAAAAGATGTGAAGGTGTCATTCTTCTGGTTCCACGCTGGTCTGATCTAAAATAATTGAAAGTTCACTTTAAGCGTCAAACAAATCTATGTTGTGATATTTGCAAAGGTATTAGCATGTACATTATTACTACAGTGTGGTCAGGTGATAAAATGATGTTGAATATAAAGGAACTGCTTATATGGCAGGCATGTCATTTTCAGTGTTTCTTTTGTTTTAGGAACTGACTAGTTTCAATTACCTGGATTTATACAAACTTGCTGACCTATTTAACCTTACCCTGCTGGAGGAAGCAGTGATTAATTTCCTGGTCAAACACCTTTCGGAACTGCTGAAGAACCACCCTGAGAAGGTTATGGCGCTCCCTTACCGGCTCCTGCGAGAAGTTCTGAAGAGTGACCGTCTGACATCGCTAAGTGAGGAGCAAATCTGGCAGGTAACAAACTCACAGACGTACTTCACTTCAACTCTCAAGTTTGTTTTGCTCACTTCTCTTCAAAAGGTGCTGATTTCTTGGGGTGCTGTGGTTCCATATGTTCGCTTTCCATTATTGGGTTCAAGTGAGAATTGTTCGTGAATGATAATTGTTAGTGAGATACTATTTGATTGTTCAATTGTAGGGACAATGCATTAAAGCACTGATGTTTTGTTGTTGAATGTCTATGATGCACATTTTCATGAACAGTCCTTGAGTAGGAACTTTGGCAGCTTTTTCTCTTCCCTAATCTTGGGATCTATAGCCAACTACATCATCCCTGTTACTTTAAGTGATATCAGCAGACTGAGTACAAATCAAAGATCAAACCTGTGACCTTTCCAGTCTGTAGTGGCTATCTGTATGTGAATGTCTTAAATTTCAAATTCCCTTTTCACAGAAGTGATTAAAATATCAAAATGATGAAAACTTCAGGAATGGTGGTCAAATTTTACAAAGTAGTCTCAAGTAGATTGTTAAACTTCCACATTGAGATTGTACATCAGTTGTCTGTTTATAAATGTCTGAGTTGCTTTTCTACATCTAGCCTAATGTGAAAAATAAGAGGATAGACCAGTTTTCTACTTCGGCTATAAAAGATGTGGAAGTATCTTTCTTCTGGTTCCATGATGGTCTACAATAGAATATCTGAAAGTTCACTTTAAACGTCAAGCAAATCTGCTTCACTGCTGGCCTCCTGGGACTGTAAAGATCTTTTCAAATAGGATGAGGGCCTTGTACTAATTGCTTATTGACTATTCATTTTAGGCCGATAAGCTTTCTTCAAAGCATTCTGCTTTGGTGATCGTATTATAGAAGGGATTGGAAAAGGGAATGCCTGGATTACAAAGTGAAACAATTCACAGGTACAATTGCGATCACTCAACCTTGCACATTCCAGCACTTTTCTGATTTTAACAAAAAAGACTGTCGTCAAAGTTCTCAGTTTTAAGAAAGTGTATTGGGGAGGGGAGGGGAGGAGGAAAGAGCTTCAGAATAATGCTGCAAAATACTGTTGTCTGGTGAATAAATTGTAATGCAAGCATGCTGAATTTAAAATTGTTCAGAAATAATAAATATATTCCTTTACGTTGTTAATGCTGTGAAATGGATCATATGGTTTAGTTTCACTTTTTTTTATAATATGCAAAAACAGACGTGCTATGCAGTTTTTTCTATTTTCTGTAATTTTTTTCTATCTGACTGATATACACTGAAAATAATACAACTATTGGGGTAAAATAATGTCCAATTTTATTCAAGAGAAAGCAATCTTGAGTCTTGGTCATTTCTGACTCAGAATTGGCTTATGATAGGATCTTAGTAATTTATAATATTTAGGAGAAAGGATAAACTCCACAGAGCATTTTTAATACACCTTATTTTGTAACTTGGACTCTGCAAGCAATAGTTGATTTGTCAATGTGTCCTGTATCTTGCTGGATGGAGAAATCACAGATTGTCGTTCTGCTTTAATTTTGTGCAATTGTAATCTCCCTCAGTGTTTTATTTACATTGTAGTATTATTGCACACAGATATTTTACTGGTATTTGAAATATACTCAGATTGGCGCTGCGAATCATACAAGTGAAGTGAGTCCATGACACCTAAAATTCTGAGAGAGGTGTAGGCATATTCTAATTATTTTTATCATAAGGTAGTTTAATTAATCTAAATTTATGGCTCAAGGAAAATCTCATAATGTTCCTCTTGAATCGAAATGACAGTAGACTGAATATACACTTTAATGCATTCTTGGATTAAGGCATATATGTAATAATATTAGTTTTCATTAACCATTTTGCATTTTCCAGATTTTATTTGTAGTGGAAAATTAGTGTGATGAACTTTTAGCCACAAAAAACATTAAACTTAGAGAATATCATTAACAATCACACATTCAAGGAAACAAACGACAGCTTAAAAAAAGTTGATTTATTGGAAAACACCATTATTGTTAGGTGTAAAGCAATTAATTAAGACTCTGATGTTTTGAGGACACACCAAAGACAATCAGCTGAGCTAATACAGTAGTGTAAAACCCCATTAATGGGACTTCTGTGTGATCTGTCATTTCTTTGTACATAGATGTGTAGCCTCACTGAACAAGCCATTTGTTTTATTTTAATAATGATGCCATACTTGATAGTTTTCTTTAAAAAAATGTTTATCTTTTCCTGAAATAAATTGGATTGCATGTTTATTTTCTACTCTAATTTTTTTTGTATCGTTTTGCTGCTCTATGACAATGCGTGTTGCAGGGAAATGTAAAGACAGTGCCGTGAAAAGCGTTGCCAAGCCCAAAAATGTCAACAACCATATAGGGATGACAGACAGACAAATAATTTAGCTTATCCAAAGGCCTATGTGGTTGAGGCCACAGCAGGATGATTATGGTTCCCTTAAAAAAGTATCAAAATACTTTTTTTCAGAATTCTAGAATCTTAACAATGTGGTAACGGCGCAGTTGGAAAATCATACAATAATTAGCAGAGTCAGTAAGGCTTTTTGGAAGGAAAATTATTTTTGACAAATTTCTATAACCAGTAGTATAAATAAAAGGAAGCAAGCGAGTATAGTTTAGTTTTTGATTTTCCACAGCAAATTGATGAAGTGCTGCAAAACATTTGATATACAAGGTTAGGGTTCTTTGGAATGGGGATAATCAATTATCATAGGTTGAGCAGAAAAGACAGCAAGAATGTTAATAAATAGATTATTTTCAGAAAGGCAGCGTGTGAATTTGGGAATACTGCTGGGCCTTCAGTTGTTTGCAACCTGCATTAGTAACTTAGATTAGGGAACCACGTTTGCTGATGATGCAATCTCATGTGGGAAAGTCAACTGTGGAGAGGGCACAGGGATACTGCAAAGAGATAAAGACTGATTCACTGATAGGACGAGGAAGTGCAATTGGAGTGTAATAGGGTAAAATGGATTATATTCTACGCTTCGGTCAGAAAAATTGAAAATACAGAATATTTTATAAATAGCAGGAGACCAGTAAATGTTAATAATTAGAGGCATTTGGTGTCCTCATACCTGAAGCAGAAAGTTAACGTGCCGAAATAGCAGCATGAGGAACGGAGTTTTTTTCATTACAAGCAGCTGTGGTTTAAACAGCAAGGAAGTTTGCTCAGTTATGTATTGCTTTGATGAGAGCACATCTGCAGTATTGTGTAGAGATTTTATAGTCTTTACCTAAAGAAGTATATCATTGCCTTAGAAGAGGTACAACAAATATTCAGTAGTTTGATTCCTGGAATTATGGGACTCTCATAGCATCATAGAGAAATTGAAATAAGTGGGCCTGTATTCTTTGGGGTTTGGTAGAACAAGAAGTGAACTTTTTTTCAGTGATTCGACAATAATCAAATATTTTCTGACTGAGAATTGAGTGATATAAGGATGTGTGGGAAAATGGAGTTAATGGTGTCGTAATTAACCCATGATATACTTGAATGGTAGACCATGCTCAAAGAGCTCAATCGCTTGCACCTGCTCCCCCTATTTCTTGTTATCTTCTGTTCCTGCTGGAAATCAGATACCAAGACTCATGTTATCGTATGTATTATGAGGTGTGTGTAGTCTGTGGTACAGAATGAGTCTTTCACTCATAAAGTATATAAAAATCATTCAACATAGAGGTACTAGTAAATTGTTTGAGCTGCAGGCTGACAAATGCCCAGGTCCTGATGAACAAAGAACAAAGAACAAAGAAAACTTACAGCCCAGGAACAGGCCCTTCGGCCCTCCAAGCCTGTGCCGATCCAAATCCACTGTCTAAACCTATCGCCCAATTCCTAAGGATCTGTATCCCTCTGCTCTCCACCTACTCATGCATCTGTCCAAACGCACCTTTAATGAATCTACCGTGCCTGCCTCTACTACCTCTGCTGGCAACGCGTTCCAGGCACCTACCACCCTCTGTGTAAAGTACTTTCCCCGTGTATCCCCCTTAAACTTTTCTCCTCTCACCTTGAACG
>JAHRHZ010000040.1:329735-365225 GCA_024137785.1 Ginglymostoma cirratum
GGAGAATCCGAGATAACAAGGTGTGGAGCTGGATGAACACAGCAGGCTAAGCAGCATCATAGGAGCAGGAAAGCTTGACGTTTCTGGCCTAGACCCTTCATCAGAAAATCTTTTCTGATGAAGGGTCTAGGCCCGAAACGTCAAGCTTTCCTGCTCCTATGATGCTGCCTGGCCTGCTGTGTTCATCCAGTTCCACACCTTGTTATCACTGTATACTATTTCAGTTTTGGTCATTATAATGAAATAGGATATTTTCTAGAAGCATGATGTTACGATTGATCTCAGCTTTCATGTGTGTTCTGGGAAGTATGATATTCAGACTGGAATCTAGAAGATTTGAAATACATCTCCCTCTGATATCACTTAGAGTCATGGAGTCACACAGCATAGAAACAGGCCCTCCAGCCCAACTTGTCCATGCCAACCAGGTTTCCTAAACTGAACTGGTCCCATTTGCTTGCATTTGGCCCATCTCCCTCTCAAGCTTTCCTATCCATGAACCTGTCCAAACGTTTTGTAAAGGCATGTTTATTAAACATACCTGTATATGTCCTAGTACTTTGTCATTATGTTATATTCAACAAACACATCTGGGTTTGAGTGAGCCCGAGCTTGCAGAATTAACAGAAACCACATTGATGTAGTTAACTCACTTGGCTCAATCTGTGATTAAAATGTGGAGTTCAGAGGGTGATTAGTAGAGCATGAATAATGAAGTTGTTGGGAAGTTCAGTCAAATTGTAATGTCAAATTTAGCACTTAGACATGCATCAATGGAAAAAGACAGCTTTTAGGGTTGGAGGACTAAATAGAGTATGACTTATTATTTTACTATGCTATTTAAATGATGAGCAAGAAAAAAAATGCTATTAGTTTCTACTAGCCTGATGTAACTTGGGAAACTAATGTAAGAAAGATAATGAGTAGCACTGATCACAGATTTTAAAATGCATGGTAAAATGTAATTCCATCTGTTCCAAAACAGTTACAAAACCATACTCAAGCGCCAGAGAGAGTTCACTTCTATAGGTTTAACATAACTTTTTTTTTCAATTCCCAATATTCAGAGTTTGATAGCATCTCCTTTGAGTATTCACACAACTGTGCTCAAACTTTCTCAGCTGTGAATAATTCCTTCTGGGTTCGAACGAACACTTCTGGTCTAGAACTTTCAACCTAAAATACTGTGGTATCCCATTACCTAACTGTTCTGAATTATCTTCTTTCTCTAGGAGGAACCATGTTTTTATATCTAATTCCAACCAGGACTTCTATGAAATACAAAAACAAATTTTCCAAGCTATGGGTTTTATCCGTAAGCAAAAAGTAAATTAGTTCCTGGTTCTCCCAACTGAAGGCAAGCTAATACTGTTCAAAGTTTACTTTGTCTGCTTGTAAAATTCTTCCAGTCCAAACAAATTTCCATTACCACTCCAGGGACTCCCGGCTGAATCTCTACTCTGACTATGTCAGTTTTTAGATATGCTGTCACGTGCAGCACTGAGTCTCCTAGTATGCACATAGACCTGCATTTCCTCATGCCAGCCACTAGTCATCATGGCCAAAGGCAAAAAGAGAGGGGCACAGGATATCTGGTGCTTGCTTCAGTTCCCTTTCCTCCACAAGGTGACACGGTCTAGCCAAAGGAGGAAACTCGCACAGGTTCCTCAGAAGTCTCCTCTCAGGACACTCCAGAAGTGGCTGGGACCCCTACCTCCATCTTGTTTGACACAGTCCCACCCTGGGAAGTTCAAGCCAAGGGGAATCAACTTGTCTCAGGCAAGACGACCCCCAGTTTGTCTGGTCTGGGCCATTCAGACACAAATGACTCCCCGGATTGCCTAACAAAACCCCCAGACTAATGGGCCCCACTGCCAATCAGGCTCCCTCCAGCTAGCTGCAGAACCTGGAACAACTCCGATGTAGTGGAAGGGGAGAAAGGTCTTTTGAGGGCACTTTGATCACAAAGGTAACATTGCATTGTGTATAAAGTCTCGCATTTGCATAAATGTCTATGGTTTTGCAACAAATCTGGTTATTTGAATCTCTATCTAACCCTGATTGTATCTTTTTTCTCATTTATACACTTGTGGTGCGAGGACATTGCTGGCTGGTTGGTATTTATTGACCATCCCTTGTTGCCCTTGAGAAGATGGCGATGAGCTGACTTCCTGAATCACTGCAGTCCACATACTGTCAGTTGGCTCACAATGGCCTTAGGGAGTGAATTGCAGGATTTTGACCCAGTGATAGTGAGATGTGGTCATATACTTCCACGTCTGGATGATGAGTGCCTTGGAGTGGAACTTCCATATGGTAGTATTCCCATGCATCTGCTTCCCTTGTCTTTCTAGATAGAACTGGACCTGGGCTTGGAAGGAACCGTTTCGGAATCTTTTGTGAAGTTCTGTAATGTACCTTGTAGATATCACACACTGCTGCTACTGATCGTCAGTGGTAGAGGGCGTGGATGCTTGTAGGTGTAGTGCCAATCAAGCGGGCTGCTTTGTTCTGGATAGTGTTAAGTTTCTTGAGAGTTGATGGAGCTGCACACATTGAGGCAAATGGGGAGTGTTCCATCATGCCTTGTAGAAGGTGGCCAGGCTTTGGGGAGTCAGGAGGTGAGTTATTCACTGCATTATTTCTAGCTTCTAACTTGCAGTTGTAGCCACTGTGTTTGTGGTGAGCCCACTTGAGTTTCTGGTGAATGGTAACCCCAAGGATGTTGATAATGGTGGATTCAGTGATGATAACACTATTGAATGTCAAGAGGTATGGTTAGGTTGTCTCTTATTGCCTGGCATTTGTGTGAAATGAATGTTACTTGCCACTTGTCATCCCAAGCCTGGATATTGCCAAATCTTGTTGCATTTGGACATGGACTGTTTCAGTATCTGAGGAGTTACGAACAGCCGTAAACATTGTAGAAACATTGGTGAACATTCCCACTTCTGATCTATGATGGAGGAAGAGTTATTGATGGAGCAGCTAAAGATGGTTGGGAGTAGTACACTACCCCAAAGAACTCCTGCAGAGATGTCCTAGAGCTGAGATGGTTGACCTGCAACAAGCATAATCATCGTTGTTTGTAAGGTATCACTTCAATCAGCAAAGAGTACGCCTTTGCACATTTCATGTCAGCTCTGATGAAGAGTCATCTACACTCAAAACATTTGCTTACTGTCTCTTCATGGATGCTGCCTGACCTGCTGTGATTTCCAGCACTCTTTAAATTTTCAGTACAGATTCCAGCATCCGCAGAGTCTTGCTCCTCTGAGGAAGTGTGTGCTGGCACAGGAGGGGTACAGAGCAGATTTACAAGAATGATGTTGGAGATAAAGGGCATGTTATATGAGAAGTGCTTGAGGATTCTGGGTGTGTACATGGAGTATAAAAGGATGAGGGGGTATCTCATTGAAACTTGCAGAATGCTGACTGGCATGGGTAGAGTGAACATGTAGAAAATGCTTCCATTAGAAGGAGAGACAAGGATCCAAGGTCGCAGCCTCAGAGCGAGGGATGACCCTTTAGAACTGAGATGAGGAGGAATTTCTTCAGCCAGAGGATGGTTAATCTGTGGAACCCATTGCTGCAGAAGGCTGTGGAGGACAAATCATTGAGTTTATTTAAGATTGGTTCTTGATTACTTATGGTGTAATGGGTTAGAGGGAAAAGGTAGGAGAACGGGGTTGAGAAACATATCAGCCATAATTGAATAGTGGAGCAGACTGTGTCAACTGAATGGCCTAATTCTGCTCCAATACCTTATAGATAATTGAGAAGGGGGTCTGGTATACATCATGACACCATGAATTGGCCTAAAGCTGTCTGTGCACTGATCATCCAGTCATATGATTAACCTGACTGGATGCGTATGTAAACAATTAATAATATGATTTGTTTGTAGCAGCCAAAGGTGGGCTAATAAAAATGCATAAAAAGTGTATGCTTCCCTTTAAGTGCAGACATCTCTGGATTGCACCGTGATTTTCTTCCCATCGGTGTCAAACAACAAATCCTATACTGGAAGGTGGACCTGGGTATTGAGTGATTCATTTAGTCATTCTGCCCTAACAATGCATCCGCTGCTTTAGTACCCAGGGATGTAGATTATCAAGGCCTGACGATTTATCAGCTTTCAATTGCCTAAATATTCTGAGCACCCTCTTTTTGTTTACTAACATTAATTTCCTATAGTTCTTTTTCCTCTTGCTGACCCAGCATTTCTGTGAAGTTATTTGTGTCTTCTTCTGCGAAGACAGAACTAAAGTTTTTTTTAATTCCTCTGCCATTTCCTTGTTTCCATTATCAGTTCTCCCATTTCAGACTATATGGGACATACATTTGTCTTCATTAAATTTTTCCTTTTACATAGTTAAAAAAACCTCTTGGATTCCTTTCTGTATTCCATGCAACATTACTCTCATGCTCCATCTTTTCCCCTCTTAATCAATCTCTCAACCATCAGTTCACGATCCCAGGATACTGGGTCTTCAGGTGAGATAGGGAATGAGATAACAGAGGAGGAGGTATCACAGTATTGATCAGAGAATCTAGTAAGAAGGGATCACATCTCGGAAGGCTCAAATGAAGCCAAAGCGTAGAAATTAAAAGAAGCAATCACATTTTGATTAGATTTATTGTAGTCACGTGTACCTAAGTACAGCAAAATGTTTTGTTTTGCGTGCATTACAGGCAGATCATAACATAAAAGGACATACAGATCATAGGGTGTTTAGACACAGCGAGGCATACAGGTTACAGCTGCACAGGAGGAGCACAAAAGCAAGATCAACATTAGATTTGAAATTAGAGAGGTCCGTTCAGCAGTCTAATAACATCGGGGAAGAAGCTGTTCTTGAACCTGTTAGTTTAAGCTTCCGTATCGTCTACCTGACGGAAGAGATTGGAATAGAATATAACCATGGTGGGAGGGATTTTTGATGGTGTTGGCTGCCTTTCCGCAGCAACAAGAAGTGTAGATGGAGTCTATGGATGGCAGATTGGTTTGCGTGAGCGTGGACTGTGTTCACAACTTTCTGTGGATTTTTGTTTTACAGTCCTGGACAGCACAGTTGCCATACCAGGCCGTTATGCACCCAGATAGAATGCTTTCTATGGTGCATCTCTGAAAGTTGGTGAGGGTTCTTATGGACGTGCCAAATTTCCTTAGCCTCCTGAAGAAGAGGAGGCGCTACTGGGAGTATACTCTAGGCCCCCTATAGGTACAAGAGAAATAGGGAACAGATTTGTAGGCAAAATACAAGCACATGTCAAGGTAATATGGTAGTGATAGGAGGGAATTTGAACTTCCCCAACATTTAATTGGGGTAGTCACAGCGTGAAAAGTTTAGAGGGAGTGGAATTCCTAAAATGAATCCAAGGCAATTTTTTAAGCTGTTACAAAGAAGGGGTCACAAGAGATGGAGTGGTCCAGGACTAAATATTAGTTAACAAAGTTGGGCAAGTGGTTGAAGTATGAGTAGTGAAGTATTTTGCAGACAGCAGACATGACTCCATTAGATTCAAGGTTTTTATGGAAATGGACAAGAGCGGGCCTGAAATCAAAATTTTAAACTGAAGGCTGGCAGATTTTCATTGATCTGATACGATTTGGCTGGAGTGGACCAGGAACCGATACATTCAAGAAGGAAATGTGGAAAGTACAGGGTCAACATGTTCCCATAAGGAAAAGGGTACAACTATCAAATCCTGTGAATCCTGGATATTGAGGATTATACAGCATTGGATTAAGAGAAAACAGAGGATTATAACAGACACTGGTACAGCAGAAGCCCGAGAGGAGTCATGGAGTCATACAGCATGTAAACAAACCCTTTGGTCTAACTAGTCCATGCCGACCATGTTCCCAACTAGTCCCACCTGCCTCTGCTTGTCCCATATGCCTCCAAACCTTTCCTATTTGTGTGCTTATGCAAATATCCGTGAAACATTGTAACTGTACCTACATCCACCGCTTTCTCTGGAAGTTCATTCCATACAATAACCACATTCTGTGTAAACAAAGTTGCCCATTATGTTCTTTTCTAAATCTTTCTCCAATCACCTTAAATATGTGCCCCCTAATTTTGTACTCCCCCCACCCTAGGGAAAAGATCTTTGCTTTTCACCTTATCTATGCCACTCATGATTTTATAAACATCTTTAAGGTCACCCCTCCACATTGTACGCTCCAGTGAAAAAAGTGCCAGCCTATCTTTATAACTCAAACCTTTCATTCCTGGCAACATCCTGGTAAATCTTTTTCTGAACCCTCTCCAGTTTAATAATATCCTTCCTATAACGGGATGATCAGAACTGCACACAGTACTCTAGAAGAGGCCTCATAAACATCCCGTACAACCTAAACATGACATCCCAACTCCTATACTTGAAGGTCTGAGCAATGAAGGCAAGTGTGCTAAATGTCTTCTTAATCACCCTGTCTACTTGTGATGCAAATTTCAAAGAATTATGTTTTGAACCCCTAAGTCACTTTGTTTTACAACACGAGCCAGTGCCCTGCTATTAATTGTATAAGTCCTGATCTTGTTTGTCTTAGCAAGATGCAATACCTTGCATGCATCCAAATTAAACTTCATTTGCAACTCCTCAGCCAATTGACCCAATTGATTTATTCCCTTAGTAATTTTAGATAACCTTTTTCAGTGTCCACTATACCACCAATTTTGGTGTCATCCGCAAACTTACTAACCATGCCTCCTATATTCTCATTCAAATCATTTATGTAAATGACAAACAAATATGGGCCCAATACTGAGCCCTGTGGAACACAGCTGGTCACAGGCCTCCAGTCCGAAAAACAACCCTCCACCACCACCCTCTGACTCCTATCGTTAAGCCAAGCGGAACCTTATCAAAGGATTTATTAAAGTCCATGTAAACAATACCTACTACTCTGCCTTCAATCTTTTTGGTTATATTCTCAAAAAAACTCAATCAAGTTTGAGAGGCACGATTTCCCTCACACAAAGCCATGCTGACTATCCCTAATCAGTCCTTGCCCCTCCAAATGTATATAAATCCTATCTTTCAGAATCACCTCCAACAACTTACCCACCACTGATGTTAGGCTGACAGGTCTATAGTTCCCAAACTTCTCCTTACAGCCTTCCTTAAAGAAAGGCACAACATTAGCCATCCTCCAGTCTTCATCCTCACCCATCGTTATAAATGATACAGATATTTCTAGTTGGGTCCCTGCAGTTTCCTCCCTAACTTTCCACTAGATCTTAGGAAACACTTGTTCAGGTCCTGGAGATTTATTCACCTTTATGTTTTCTAAAATCTCCATCATTTCCTCTTCTGTAATTTAAACTGTTTTCAAAACATCAAAATATTGTTCCCCGAGTTCTATAAGCTTCATTCTTTCTCCACAGAAAAATTTGACATGAAATATCATTTAATATTTGTCCATGTCCTGAGGTACAACATAAAGATGACCTCGTTGATCTTTAAGGGGTCCCACTCTCTCTAGTTGCTCTTATGCTCTTAATGTTGTTGTGGAATCTCTTTGGATTATCCTTAACCTTATCTTCCAAGGCTATCTCATATACCGTCTTTGTCTTCCTGATTTCCCTCTTAAGAATACCCCTACATTTTTTATACTCTTCGAGAAATTAGTTTGATCCCAGTTATCAGGATCTAATATGATGGTTTTTAATTCTTCACTAGAAACTCAATATCTTTATTCATCCATTGTTCCCTAACGTTACCAGTCTTACTCTAACAGGAACATAATGCCTCTGAATTCTCGTTGTCACACTTTTGAAAGTGACCCACTTCCCAGTCTTCCCTTTACTTGTGAACAGTCTACTCCAATCAACTTTTGAAAGTTCTTGTCTCATACCGTTAAAATTTACCTTATTCCAATTAAGAACTTTAAATTTTATGGAAGACTTATCCTTTTCCGTAACTATTTTAAAACTAATAGAATTATGATCACTAGTCCCTAAGTACTCCCCCACTAATACTTCAGTCAGTTGCCTTGCCTTTCTTCCCAAGAGAAGGTCAAGTTTTTCTCCTTCTCGAGTAGGAACATTTGCATATTGATAAAGAAAATCTTCTTGAAGACATTTAACAAATTCCTCACTATCTAAACTGTGGCAGTCCCAGTCAATATTTGGAAAATTAAAATCCTCTACTATTACAACCCTATTATTCTTACATTTATCTGTGATCTCTCTACATATTTGCTCCTCAATTTCCCTCGCTGACTATTGGGGGCTTATAGTACAATCCCATCAAGGTGATCATCCCTTTCTTAATTCTGATTTCAACCCTATATTTTCACTGGACAATCCCTCAGAAATATTCTCTCTAATTTCAGTGGTAATGTTTATCTTCATCAAAAATACCACACCCCTCGCCTCTTGCTTCTATTTCTATTCTTCCTATTGCATCTAAAACCCAGAACACTGAGCTGAGAGTCCTGTCCTCAGTGTAGTTTCTGTAGTAACCATGATGCTCCAGTCTCATGTTCTCATACCTGCCCTGAGTTCATCAGCCTTACTTGTAATTGTCAGTGCCCTTGCATTGAAATAAATGCAGTTTAATTCTGAGTGACCTTGTTCTCTGACTTGCTGTTGTCTGCTTTTTCTAATTCACTTGGTTTTTTCTGGCTCAGAACCGTTTTCATCTGTCTTTCTAGGCTCCCAAAATAGAAGTAGCAAATCTCCCCACTAAGATACTGGTCTCTTTCCAGTTCAGGTGAAACCTATCCTTTTGAACAGGTCTTTTCTACCCCAGAAGAGATCCCAATGATCAAAGAATCTGAATCTCCTGCACATTGCACCACCTCTTCAGCCATTGATTTATCTACCTTCCCTCATTAGAACTTGGCACCGGGATTGAACCAGAGATTACTACTTTTGAGGTTCTGTTTATTAACCTTCCACCTAACCTCTTATATTCACTCTGCAAAGCTTTAGCTCTTTCCCTAACTATATCATTCCAACCAATGTGTACAACAACCTCTGGCTTCTCACTCTCCCCTTTGACAATATGCTTCAAATGTTTAGAGATATCCTTAACCCTGACACCAGGAAATCAACGTACAATCCTAGATTCACACTTCCTGCCACAGAATCTCCTGTTTGTGCCCCTGACGGGAGGGTCCCCTATAACAATTATTCTTTTAAAGCTTGACAAATCTGGCTTAACATAAGATTCACTCTTAGTGCCCGAGATCTGGCTACCACTGTTATTTCTCTCTGAGAGACTATCACCTTCAACAGTACCCAAAATGGAATATTTGTTTGCGAGAGCAATAGCCACAGGAGACTTCTGCACTATCTCCTTACTTTTCCTGACAGTCACCCATCTATCTGATTGATCCTGCTGTATAATCACTTCTTTAAATCTACTCATCATCAAACTGTGTCTGTTGAATGCCCTCAGTGACATTCACCCTAAAAAGCTCTCAATCGCTCCTCATAAATAAAAATAAACTACCCTTCCTTCCCCATAGATTTTAGTCTTAATCATGCAAAAGATTAAAAAAATCTTAAAAATAGTTAAGCGCTTAGCTGAAATAATTGAAAAAATGTGCTCCCTGCTCATGTCCTCCAGTTGTCAGCTTTGAGTCTCCAGATAGGAAAAAATCTTTCCAGCGTCTTCCACATGTAGGAAGCTCTATATGTAATACAACCTTTGCTTCTTTGCTTGCATACCTTTTCCACATTTATTTTTGAAGTATAACGTTTCAAACATAGAAAATACCTTCTCCAGATTGAAACTCAACAAACACTTGGAAGGCCTCTCCCACACAAACTTCATTTGGGAAAAAAACTCTGCGTCTTTGCAATGTAAGTGTTTTACACAAGTAAATTGTTCTTGCTGTACCATTACATGAAGTAATATTCTAGGTAAATATTTTCTACTCATTTAATAATCATACGTAGTCTTGGTTCATGGTAGTACTTCCAACATGTGTCTTAGCCAGAGCTAGATGCAGGAGTATAGATGTTAAACAGGGAACATAAAAAGAAGATAAGGAGAGCTGGAAGAGAATATGAATGGATACTGGAAGGTAAAATAAAGGAAAATCCTAAGTTGTTTTACAGGTACATTAGCGTAAAAGGATAACAAGGAAAAGAGTAGGGTCTGTTATGCATGGAGCCAGAAGAAGCAGATAGGCTCCGAAATGAATACTTTGTGTCAGTGTTCACCAGTGAGAAGGACAATATCGGTATAGAAATCGAGAAGGAGGCTATTGATAAATTTTTTAAGAAGTAACGTAGACAGAGAGGAGTTTCTGAGTGGTCCAGCAAGCTAAACGTAGATAAATCTCTAGGATAGGATGAAGTGTATCCTGAATTGTTGAATGAGGAAAGGGAGAAAAAAGCAGTAGCACTTGCAAAAACTTTCAGTTCCTGTCTGGCCATAACTGAGGTGCCAGAGGACTGGAGGACAGCCATTGTACTGTTATTCAAGAAGGGAGCAAGGGATATAAACCAGGAAACTACAGACCAGTCAGTCTAATCTTGCTGCTGGAGAAACTATTGGAAGGAGTTCTAAAGGACAGAATTAATCTGAATTTGGAGAGGTAGGAATTAAACAAGAACAGTCAGCATGGTTTTGTTAAGGGGAGGTCATGTCTGAGCAACTTGATAGAATTTTTAGAAGAGGTGATCAGGTGTGTAGATGAGGGTAGTGTTTTTGACGTAGTCTACTTGGACCTCAGGAAGGCTTCTGATAAGGTCCTGTGTGGGAGACTAGTTGAAAAGATGAGTCCTTGGGATCCAAGGAAATTTGGCAAATTAGATCTACAGCTGGCTGAGTGGCAGGAAGCAGAGGTGATGGTTGTGGGGTGTTTTTCCAACTGGACGTCTGTGTCCACTGGGGTCTCACAGGAGTCAGTGTTGGGGCCCTTGCTGTTTGTGGTTCACATAAATGTTTTAGACTTGAACATAAGAGAATTAATCAGTAAGTTTGCAGATGGTACAAAAAATTTTTGGGGTGTAAAATAGTGAGGTTTTCTTTAGACTACCGGAGAGTACAGATATGTTGGTCAGATGGGCTGATCAGTGGCAAGTGGACTCCATTCTGGATAAATGTGAAGTGATGCACTTGTGTTGGACGAAGAAGGCAAGGAATACGTGAAGAATGGTATGCCCACGGGAAGCACCGAGGGTCAGTGGCAGGTATACTGGCCAATTGTGGTATCAGGATAGGTGGCTAAAGTGGTTAAGAAGGCAAAAGGTATGCTTGCCTTCATTAGGGGTAGCGTAATGTTTAAGAGCCAGGGAGATTATGCTGAAATTGCATAAAATGTTGGTTAGGCCACAGTTAGAGTATTGTGGAATGATGAGATAGCACTGGAGAGAGTGTAGAGGAGATTTACCAGGATGTTCCTTGGTTGCAGAGTTTCAGTAATGAAGAGAGATTGGTTTGACTGGATTGTTTTCCTCAGAACAGAAGAGAGTGAGAAGGGGCATGATTGAGATGTATAAAACTATAAGGAGTATAAACAGGGTATATAGGAGAAAACATTTCCCTTTGGTGGAGGGATCAATGACTGGGGGCATTGATTTAAGGCAAAGGGCAGATGGTTTAGAGGAGATGTTGGGAAATACTTTTTCACTGAAATGATGGAAATCTAAAATTCACTGCCTTTAAGGATGGTAGACACAGAAATACTCAACATTTAAGAAGTATTTAGATGTGTACTTGTGGTACTAATGCCTACAAAGCGATGTGTTAAGTACTAGAAAATTGGTATAGAATAGTTAGGTGGTTGTTTGCGTCTGCACTGGTCAGCATGGGCTAAAGAGCCTTCTTGTGTGTTGTAGATCTCTCCTACCCTATGACTGTGACTCTTGATCCTCCATTGCTAAATTTTCTAAACTGCTGCAGTCGTAAGTTTTTTTTTTGCTACTTTTTATAGGACCTTTATCATCTAATACTGTTCTCAGTTTCTTTTGCTAGTTATGGTTGGACTACTTTTTTTTTGTACCAGAAAGAAAAGTATATGTTGCAAAGCATGCATTATCCTCTAAATACTGTCCATTGTCCATTGACTGTTAATGAAACAAAAAACAGAAATTGCTGGAAAAGCTCAGCAGATCTGAAAGCATCTGTGGAGAGAAATTAGAGTTAACATTTTGGTTTGAGTGACCCTTCCTCAGAATAGTACAATATTCGTATGCGAAGAGGAAAGATTAGACAAATGTAAGTCCCTTACAGTCAGAAGCTGGGAAATTATTAATGTGGATAAAAGAAATGGCAGAAGAATTGAATACATCCTACCTTCATAAATAAGGGCGTAAATGATTTCCCAGAAATGTTAGAGAGCCAAGGGTGGAGTGAGAGAGCAGATTTGAAGGAAATGTGTATTAGTAAGAAAAGGTTGCTCGGGAAGTTAGTGGGTTAAAAGTTGTAAAATCACCAGGGCCTGATAATCTACATCCTAAAGTGGTCTTAAGGAAATGGTCTTGGATATATTAGATGCATTGATGGTCATCTTCCAACATTCTAAGATTCTGCAGTAGGTCCTACAGATTGGACGGTGATAGTTACAATCCCACTATTTAAAAAACGGGGGAGAGAGAAGACGGAATTACAGACCAGTTAGCGTAACATTAGTAGTACAGATATTAGAGTCTATTACAAAAGAAATGATAATGGAATATTTGGAAAACATAAACAGGATTGGACAAAGCCAGCATGGGTTTATGAAAGATATATCATCTTTAACAAATCTATTGAAATTATTTGAGGATGGAACTAATACAATAGATAAGGAAGAGTCAGTGGATTTGGATTTGCATTAGGCTTTTGATAAGGTTCTGTGTAAGGTTAACAGGGAAAATTAAAGCTTTAAGGTGATTTTAGACAAAATTGAGTGAATGAAACAACACATGGCAGATGCAGCACAATGTACTTTGGTGTGAAAAACAAAAAAGGCTGAGTGTTATTTAAATAGTGATTGTATAGGTAATGTGGATGTACAAAGGGATCTGAGTGAAAGAAAGTAGATAGGCAGTTGCAGCAAGCAATAAGGAAGGCTTTGCAAATATATCAGTCTGAGGATGAGGAATTGATACAGCTAAATTGCAACACTGTTCCCAAAGTGGCCCCAATTAAGATTAATTTCAAAGCAAATGGCCACTCCTTAGAGATGGAGTTTGACACAGATGCTACTGTATCTGTTTTTGGGAAGAAAACCTTTAGGAAACTCCCATGGAACAAATTGCCTTTCAGCCTGCTAGGCACCAAGGCTAGATTGACCAGATGCACTGGGGAGCCCTTATATATTATTTGGACCTCTGTAACCCCAGTTAAGTGGCAATAGACCATTTTACTCTGCGTACTGGTGGTACAAGTGCCAGGTCCTAACCTTTTTGTAAAAAGACTAACTGCAGAACGTCCACCTGGATTGGCAACAAATCTCTAAAATCAATACTAGCGATCTATATGAAGTCATTACGAAGAATCCTGAAGTATTCCAAGAGGGTCTCCTGATGATAAAAGTAGGTAGGGCTAAGATATATATAATCTCAGAGGTATGACCTAACTAAAGTAAACTTTTTATTAACCAGGGTAAACAAACAGGAGGCTGGAAGTACACAGCAAGCCAGGCAGCATCTGGAGGAAAGGAGCAGTCTTCGGCAGTACTGAAGAAGGGTAATACCTGAAACGTTGACTGTTGCTTTCCTCCAGGTGCTGCCCGGCTTGCTGTGTTTTTCCAGCCTCCTGTTTATCTACCTTGGATTCCAACATCTGCAGATTTTTTTTTTTGTCTCTAACCAATTTTTATTAACCAGCACTGGTTAGTGTACCAGCTGATCAAATATTCCGGTTGAACGAGAGGTCCGCAAAATCAATGTAAAAACACACACTAAGTAAATAAAAAGCATAATGCAGGGGGTATACACATCACAGTTACACTTCATTTATGGCATAAATTACTTAAAGAATAATGCAACTTTGCATTAAATAAAACTTACCGTCTGAGAGTTTTCTCATTTGCTGACTACTCGGAGATCACATTGCTGACTACATTGTGGAGATCTTAATAATACAGTAAATGTCTGATGTTTCAGGTCTATAATTTTTGACAAAGACAGACTACACTCTGTTAAGGAGAAGGTGGAACCCATAAAGGGGGCCTTGATTCCCAGGAACACAACAGAGTCGGAGACTTTTCTAGGTCTTTTAAATTACTAAGGGAAATTCAGACCCAACCTAGCAACCCTGCCACCACCCTTCCATGTTCTGCTTGAAAAAAAGTCAGAAATGGTCATAGCAAATGCCACAAGAGAAAGCCTTTGTAAACGTTAATCAACTACGATCGACAAATATATTCCAATCCCCTGAGACATCTCATTATAATTTGCAATGCCTTCCCCTATGGGATAGGGATGGTATTATCACACTATTGGGAGCAATCGAGTATGTACTCAAATTTTGGCAGAGGTAGAAAGGAAGTATGCCCTGATTGAGAAAGAAGGTTTGGCCATGATGAAAAACTTCTGCCAGTATGTCTATGGCAGATCAGCTCAAAGTTGCAAACGGACTCCACTTGTTCCTAGTTTCTATGTTTTTATTCAGTCATTGGAGTGAATAGCAACAGACCTGTTCTGTGCAGAGGGAACATTATATCCTTGTGACAAATTATTCCTCTAAATTTGCCATTGTTTGATGAATCAATAACACAACGAGCACAACTGTTGCTAACACAATGACTGCCACTTGCAGTTTATTTGATGATGCATCATACTGTGGCAGAAAAGGGCAATTATACAACATACTACACTAACAAACTGTTTCATATGTACTAACTAGACAGTCACATATATCACATCATCACCCCAATATCCATGCCTGATCTGTCTAGCGGAACGTAAGGAATATAGTATCAAATGAATGATCATTAAGTGTCAAGCAGCAAAGCAAGATTTATGTATTTTCTTGCAATACTAATGAAGAAGAGATTACCATCCCCAGTACAAATTATACTCGGAAGGCAAGTGCAAGTGACCTTGCCCAGCAATCAATTGTCTAACCACTCTGAAATACAGGATGTTCTTCCACAAAAACACAGGAGGATAGAAGAGATGCACAATGAGTAAACAGATGGAAAACTACCAAAACTCTGCATTGGGCAGAGTATAAAATTAGAAGTCCAGATTCAAATATTTGGATGGTGATAAGGGTTTTCAAAATATGCAACCTGTTCAGATCATGTGAAGTAATTACTGATCATGGTGATTCATTGCAAGGGGACAGAAGCCAGTTCAAACCAATTTGTAGTATACTAATCATGCACAACGAGACTGAGGAAGAATACTCTGATAATTGTGTAATGGTACAGATAACCAAATTGTCAAATGAGTGTAACAGAGAACACCATGTACCTCTGTAGATAGGTATATGATTACCAGGTCAGGATGAGTGGTCCAACCTCTAAAACATTACATTCAAGTTTGAATTTTTGTCTTGCAAATTTTGTTTTACTTGTTTGTATGATTTTCAAATTAACAAATGTGCCTGAATACAATCATGCATATTGATCTGAGATAAGCTTTATCTTTGAATAAAGGGGAACATTGTGTATATCACCACTCTTGATGAAAGTAGAATTAATATTTAGACACTTTATTTTGTCTGATCTTAATTGATTTGACTGCTTACTATTTGTTAATGAAGAAGGAAAAGCCAATTGCATATCAACTCATCACATCAATTCCAAGATGGCCTGAGGTCCTTTCTATCTAGTAAAAATTTAGTAAAACTGGTCAGTCGTATATAGGTAAATCTGGCATCTACTTTGCACATAGCAAAGTCCCACAAAGTTCAGATAAAAGTATAGTCAAGCATGTGCATTTGTTAATGATGTTAGCTGAGGCAAAAACTGATGGATCGTCTTGAATTAATGGCTTAAAATATTTTTATCATCTTGATGAGGCATTGGGTTTCAGATTGATATTTCACTTTAGAGGTGGTAGCTTCAACAATACCGTCAATAATACGATAATGCTATCAATGCAGCATTGAAGTATCTGCTGAGGTTATGTTCCCAATGTCTCTGCTGGAAATTGAATTTGGAGATGAGAGAACTGCAAATTTGATATGGAATTATTTCTTGCACTACCATAATATATTAATGTGTAGCATAGTTTGTATATTTAATTTTCTGTCTTAAAGATAAATGACTGACCTTGTATCAGAAAAGTTAGTTTCTATTATCCTGTGGAACACAAAACTCTTTCCTATCTTCCAGTAATGACATCAAATAAATTAGATTCAAAGATAGACAAATATGAGAACATCATAATTTGATTCCTTTTCAGAGTTTTTGGGGGGATAGGAATTTTGCTAGGGATTTAAAAGCAATGTGTGCCAGAAAAATAGCAGTGAAGAACATTGTGCTGGTTTCCCAACGTGTTCCCAACTTTTCCAGAAATGATTTTGCAGTGCATATGATGACCCGCACGGTAGCAGCGAGAAGTCAATTAGTTTTGTTAATTGGTGAACCAAGCTCTGTTTACCTAGGACCTTGCAATTCCAGCATCATTGCACAAGCTCCATGTTGGAGCCAGGAGCTTGGCAATGGTGAAGTGGAGACTGCGCAGTATGCGTCAATGCTAAGAATGTCTTTTTTGGATGGCAAACCTAAGGGTATCAATAGAATCAGGCCTCCCATTGCGAAGGCAGTCCCTGGAGACTATTCTAATAGGCATCGCTCAGGGAGCAGAGGTGGCTGCAGTTCCCTCAGCTTCCCTTACAGTCATTTCACTCCATCCTCCTTGCTCCAAATTAAATAGTGAACCTGGAGGCAGCTGACTGATTGGTCTCCTCCAGAAGATTAATTCACAAGGCTTGCTATTCTCACTATCAGTTTACTAAACTGGATATGGTCTTGATGCCTGATAGTGTCTAAGTGAGGTAACAAAGTTACCTCTGGAGTTCCGGTACCAAAACTTTTATTGCATGGCTGTAGTTGCTGTCACTCGTCCTATACACTTTTTATTTTATTATAAAATAGTATAATTAGTGTTTATTTTAATTTTGTCTGATTGTATTTGCCTGTACTGGGCCCATTACAGTGCTGTGTGTTAAGATAGTGAAAAAGAGCCATTTATCTAGTACCTTATTATTTCCAAAATAGCTCAAAGCAGCTTGCGACCAGTGGTTTAATAATAAAACCACAGATGATCAGTTCATTATTCATGTTTGTTCACAATCACAATCTCCAGCAGGCAGATCCCAAAGCACTTGTATTTCATTTTTGCTCAAGGCAATGCTTCCTTGCTATCCTCCGGGTCACCTGTCACTTCTCTTTAAAAGTAATTGAACTGTTCAAAGCACATAAAGGCATTTCAGTGACTGTAGTTTGCAAAATGTCTCCTGTAAACTGAAATGATTATCTATGGAGACATAAGCAATTTATTATTCTAAAGTTGCAAAAGTTGCCCTGTGCCAGACAACGATGACTTACCCACGCAATGAGTTTCTAGATTTTTGAACCAAATGAAGTGAATTTATTGAAAATTAAATTCTCTCACATGCATAATGTCAAACATTAAAAAAGTTTAAATGTCTTTAAAAAATTCACTTAAAAAATAAGCTGTAGGATTGAATCTGAAATGTTCATGTGCTTCAGGTTGGTTGTGCACTGCATTATGTCATAATTCTCCTGTAAGTATTTTGAATCAACCTGGTCAGGTGTGTTGTGACACATCTTCAGCGCAACTGGGAAGAAAGATTTGCAAACTTAAAGGCCATGTTGTAGATATTTTCTGTCAATCTGCTCAGATATGTTCCAATTCTTGTCTGGGGTAGGGAAACAACCAAAGCACCACAAAAACCATACTTGCAATCCTAGTGTATACTGAACATGATGAGGTGTCAGAGGGTGCAAGTTGAACTGAATACCTGAGAGGAAAGCAGTAATCTTTGGTAAAACGGGAAAGCGGGAAGTCTTGTGCCATTCACAACCAGTTTTGGAATATATCAGAGACATCACTGGTCTATCTTTTGGGATTCTGCTCTGCATATTCCTTATTGGACTGAAGGGAGGTTGAAAAAGAAATCTCATTAAAACATGTCAAATCCTTAGAGATGCTCAGCAGTGTAAATGATAGGATGTTATTTCGCTGGTCGTACAGTATAGAATTAAGATGTATAGTCTCAGGGTAAAGATATGGCATTTAGCACGGAGATGAACAGAAAATTCTTCAATTAGATGGTAGTGAATTTTCTACCCAGAGAACTGTGAATGTTGAGTCATCCATTATATGCAGGGCTGAGACTGACAAATGTTTGGGAATTAAGGGTTATAGAGATAGAATGGGAGCATGAGATGATGTAAAACTTCAGCCATGATGAGTGACGGGGAGTAGGCTTGATGGATCATTTGACTTGCATCTATTCATATTTCTTATTTTCTTCTAGTTTTACGAAGAAGGCATTTCTGCCAAACTCAGCCTTGTGAAGACTCCTCAAAAGGTCTCTAAGAAGCAGAACAGAAATGGAGCAGTCTCTTACATTTTTCAGGCTGTCTAGCCAAAGTGGTATAATAGTTATCCAAACCTCCCCACCTCGCCAGAGCAGTGCCTCAGCGCAAATCAGTATTTAAGTGAACCCATTGCTGCAAATTAGGTGATTTCATTTACGAGGTGCGATAGCAATGATAGCTCTTGCATAAAATATCTTTGGTAACTGGGATTCAGGAATACGAACCCTCATATTTTTAAGATGGTAAAACTATTACTATTGGCTAGTGATGCATAATTGAAAAAAACTGACTTGATTGTCATCTAAAATTGCTGGTACAATTTCCTATAGTTTTATGATTCCTCTGTTATTCTTCCTGAGCCGTAGTTTGGTCTGTGGTTTTAGGGATCAGCTAATGGCAATGAATGATTGTTAGCCAATTACATGTTTAGTGGTGCAGAAGAACTTGTTTTCAGCATCTAAGTAAATAGGTAATTTTTATAGTAAACCCTACAGTATAAAATAAAATCAACTGAAGCATGATGTCTCAAGTGTAGTTAAGTTTCAGCACTTTTGCTGAGGTTATACTGTTAATGCACTATACCGTGGAAAAATCTAATATACAGCCTTGGGTGCAGATTGGACAGTCTACAGGATTAGTGTCAGCATTCTTTATAGAAGTGAAACTTGATGGACAGGCTGGAGACAGATCTACGAAACCTCATTAAGTTGTTGAATTGTTCATTACCAAGCTCTCTGACTTTAATAAAGTGCTCATTGACTTTCCAGCATCCTCAATCCCACGAAAAAGAATAGCAGCTTGGAAGGTTGTTAGCCATGCAAGGAGAAAATGAGGTGGGGGGGGAGGTGGTGTGGGGGAAGAAAAGCAGGCCAGTCGAATTAAAGGGAGAGAGTGGCGCTTGCAGAGAGAGAGATCCTGCCAAGCATTTCACCTCCGTACCAGGGGCATGTACAGAAGGATTGGAAAGCTCAGTATGTGGTAACATGGCCTAACAGCTCAGAAGCTAGCTGCAATCAGATGAAAATGAGACCTGCCACAGTGATGATTACCTGCAGCTCTCTGATTATTTGCCTCTTTTTAGTTAATGAGCAACATGAGGAAACCATGTCTTCATTCCAATATGTGGAACTGAATAAACTGCAGGGCTGAGAATTTACATAAAAGAACTCACTTCAGAGTTGAATGGAATATTTATGTTTTTAATTCTCAAAGGGATTATAAAATATTAAAAGTTTGTCTCCCTTATTATAAGCTTTAAAAGTTGTTACTTTAACATCTCTTTGGAAATCATTGCTATAACATTTTTGTATTTTTTTTCTATAAAAAATAAAATTTAAAAATTTGGCCATCTGACTTCTGTTAGATTAAATTGATTTGGCTTTTATTTTCTAAACCTGTTCAGTGATATTTTTGCACAACTCTTAAGCAGGTAAGCTTTGAACCAGGGTCTCCTTCCTTTGAGGCAGAGAAACCACTTCTGTGTCACAAGAACCCTCTATATTTTACATTTCAAGTCTGATATGAATCTTTATTTCAATGACTTCTTCATTGCCTAAATTCTCCCTTTGTTTTCTTTCAAACTGAACAACTTTCTCTTCCTTGGCTTAGGAACACTGAGCCCATTTTCTTTTGATTATTTAACGTATTTTTCTAACTAACCTGTTCAGAAATGTTATTACACATCTTGGAGCAGGTGGGACTTGAACCTGGCTGCCTCGGTTCAGGGTTAAGGGACACTACCACTGCGCCACAAGAAGCCCCCCAGATTTCTTAAAAATTCATTTGTGGGATGTGGGCATTGCTGGTTGAGCCGATTTCTTGAACCGGTGCAGTTTGAACCGGTGCAGTCCACCAGCTGTGGGTTGACCCACAACGCCATTAGGAAGAGAATTCCAGAATTTTGACCCAGCCATGGTGAAGGAATGACAATACATTTCTGAATCAGGATGGTAAGCGGCTTGGACAGAAACTTTAAGAGGGTGGTGTTCCCATTTATTTGCTGCCCTTGTCCTTCCAGATGGAAGTGGTCATGGGTTTGGTAGGTGCTGTCTGAGATCCTTTTGGTGAATTTCTGCAGAGCATCTTGTAGATAGTACACACTGCTGATACTGAGCATCGGTGGTGGAGGGAGTGGATGCTTGTGGATGTAGTGCCACTCAAGTGGGCTGCTTTGTCCTGGATGGTTAACTTTTATTAAAGTTAAAACATGTAGATCATCCCAACTCAAAGGAATGATGGCATTCATTGGTAGTCAGAGGTAATGTGTACTTTGATTGCATTTTCAGGCACCAATATACTGATCGTTCCAAAGAAGTAATCACGTCTGCATAGAAGTGTGCTTCGTTGAAGGTTGCATAAATGTGGTATACATTATGGATGATTTCAATGCTGTGAGAAATATTTATTGTTCATTTTCATTGTAGTATTTTACTGGAGTCACCCATGTTTAGAGCAGTCCACCCTTTTTGGATACAAGTGTTGAAAGTGCAAAACTTAATTCTGACAGTCAGAAGTGCCATAAACAAAAAAAGGAAGAAAAAGTGAAAGTACGATGGCATGCTTTTTTGGTTGTTTATATCAGAATAATAAAGGTGCCTCATTTTCTTCTTATGTTTTACTGTTGAATATGTCATGTACCAATCTCTATTAAGCCAAAACATTGAAAACTTCACTGAAGATTAATCCTTGCTTTTAAAAAATACAGCTTGTATATATGTCATCAAAATTATGTTTTTTTTAAAGAAAATAGGACTGCAGAATATGATTTGCTGTAATTTAGATTTTGATGCTAGAATTACGAAGGCCGAAGAAAGTGGCATCATAATTACAGAACTCTAATATGTAGTTTATGTAATTTATGTAATGGCCATGCTTCCTGCCCCAAACCTGATGTAACCTTCAGATTCCATTTCATCTGTTGAAGACCGAACTGCTGTTCACTCAATCAAGAACTTGCATTGTATCCAAATCTCTTGGTCCATTTTAATGCATTTAACAATATCATGCCTGCATATGCCAGCAACTGTCATTTTATGCAGAGATCAAAAATATTTTGCTCCTGTGTCTGCATAATCCATGTTTCCTTCTCTCCCAAATGAAAATGAAGGAACTGCCCTTATTCAAGCTTTTATTAGCACAGCAAACAATTCGTCCATTCCTCAAGTTCAGTTTTAATGTATACTGACTATGACTGTTTTTCCAGTGGTCATGTATCAATTTAGTTCTGTCTCTGAACCATGTAGGGCTCCCTCCCATTTGGAAATTGGTGACATTTTTAGAAACCGCCTGGGGTGCTTGGGGAATAAATGCTCAGTAGTAGCAGCCACCTTGCCACAAGAGTCAAAAGAGAACATAGCCTAAAATTCATAAGTTTGACTGGGGAGAAGGAATATTTCAAAATGATCGGTGAGAGTGGAAGATAGAGCAGTAGCTGACAGCAAACTGTGAACAACAAGAACCACTGGAGAGACTTCAGCAGCAATGCACCTTTGCAAACTGGTCTCATCAATCACTGCAAAAATATTCCCAGTCATTTATTTTCCTACCATGTGTTGTACTGGCTTGTTGCTGGATGTCATTTGCAAGACAAATCTACGATGCAAAGCCAGACTGGAATGGCCACTTTGAGGTGACACATGTCAGTCAGCTCTGGAAACAAAAGGTAGTATTTCTGTGCCAACCTGGTTAGTTCAAATCAAATGTTTCATGCCACTAATGTGAGATAAATGCACCTGATTTAATAATTAAAATAAATAATTTGTTTTCAAATTGCCCAATGAGAGTCTGCCATTTCCTTTGTGGATTTATTTTCTAAAAGTATTGGATATTTAAGAGGCATCTTGACGGATATTTGAACAGGCAGGGAATAGAGGAGTACAGACTGCATAGTGGCAAAAGATTTTTAGTTAAGAAAGACGTCTTGTGTCAGCACAGTCTTGATGGGCCAAAAAGCCTGTTCCTGTGCTGTTCTGTTGTTTCCTCTTTGTCTTTGTTAAGTTCATGTACCAGTATTCAAGAGGAGGATGGGGTGTTTAGGATCTGTGTTGGAAATATAATTACTTCTTTACTTGGCAAAATATAGGAATGGGAGCAGGCCCTTCAGTTCTTCTAACCTCTTCTGTCATTAGAAGGTAAGGCTGATCAGTATCCTAATCCTTCACCTACTTAGGATCCACATTGCCTTAATACTCTTTTAATGCATTTATGGGAAACATATATTGATATCAAATTTACAATTATTAATTTAACTTTTTTATAGGGCAGAGTTCCACAATTCCACCACCCTAACTTCTCTCTGGCATTCCTTGATCTGATCTTAAGTCTATGCCCACGTTTTCTATTCTCCTCACCAGTGAAATGGTTTTTCTCTCTCTATTGTATCAAAGCCTTTCAAAATTGTAAATGCCTCAATCAGATTACATCTTGATCTTTTATATCGTAGGAAAGGCTAAACTTGTGCATGTAGTCCCTCCTTATAAACTAACATTTGAAGCCTCGTGACATTCTGACAAATGTCTGCTTTATTCCTTACAAAAACATTTATCATTCCTGAGGTGTATTGCCCTGAATTGTACGCAGCACTCCAGATGTGGCGGAATCTGAGTTTTTTGTTCTGGTTGAAAAGACCATTATTAAAAAATATTATGCAAGTGTCTTACTGGGTAGTTATTATACATGACTGTGACTGCTGCCTGTAGAAGTATTGCAGGGTATCAGCACATTCAGAGGGAAAGGAATTTGGAGAAGACAAATTGGGCACAAACATTGAAACACCTTATTACCTACATTCCCTGAGACTGACTGGAAGGTTGCTTGGGTTTTGCCTCTGCTTTAAAAAAGACATAGTTATCAGAGTTCTTTACCTTTTTATTAAGGTTGAAGAATAAAATGATGTACTTTGAAATTTACCTCCTCCTTTATAGAAATGCTTTTCCATCCAACCTTTTAAAGAAATCGGTGAAACAAGAATCGACATTGGTTTTCATGGCAATATAGCTAGTCTGCTGGTGAAAATTGTCTTTAAATAGAAGAAGTGTTAAGTTTATGTACCAGGCCTGGTAACAACACAGAAGTGTGTGGGTGAATTATGGTGCACACGTTTGAGATTAATTAATTTTCAGTGTGCAAAAACAGAAGTTGCTGGAAAACCTCAGCAGGTCTGGTAGCATCTGGGAAGAAAAAATCAGAATTAATGTTTTGGATCCAGTGAACCTTCCTCGGTTCATTTCTTTTCTTCACAGATGCTGCCAGACCTGCTGAGCTTCCAGCAACTTCTGGTTTTGTTCCTGATTTACAGCATCCGCAGTTCTTTCAGTTTTTAATTTTCAATGTGGCCAGGTTAGCAGCAAGTAATAGAGCTAAGCGATCCGGCGCAGATGGATCAGGTCTAAGCTCTGCAGTCTTGCCATGTCCTCAAGTGAATGGTGGTGGATAATGAAACAACTAAGAGGGGGACGTGGTCCTGTAAAATGCCCCATCCACAATGGTGGGGGATCCCAGCACATCTGTGCATGAAGCACTCACAACCACCTTCATCCATAGGGCCATGTGGTAGATCCACCTCAGCCTCCTCCTGAGGTCCCCAGTAAAGCAGATACTAATCATTAGCCAGACCAGTTAACTCCATATGATATCAAGAAATGGCAAAAGGCACTAGATACTGCAAAAGCAACACACACTGACAGCATTCCAGAAATAGTGTTGAAGGTATAAGCTCCAAAGCTAGCTGTTGGATCAAACTTTGTTTGTCTTCCTTCCAGCAGCAGTGTGTGTGTACTTACGTCCCAAGACTATAGTGGTTTAAGAAGGCAGTTCACCACCAGCTTATGAGAGCAGTTAAGAGCTGGGTAATAAGTTCTTCAGGAAAAGAGAATTCCAAATTCTGCTTTTCTCTGTGAATTTGTTTCCTGATATCCCTTGCAAATGTTCTGACTCCATTGTCAAGATAATGATTCTTTGTTCTTCATTCCATCACTAGAGAAAATAGATTCTTGTACTGTTTATATTAAACATTTTAATGTTTAGTGTACCAAATCCACATCATCACTGTTCTTCCCTACATGGAATTTTATGGCATTATTGAGTAGTTTCCACTTGGAAATCTCCTTCGGACTGTGCCATCTCCACTTGTATCTGTTTCCCAGGTGCTTCAGATAGAATGAAGTGTGGCCACATTCTCCTACCACTCATGCTACACTTGGGTATCCTAGAGTACACATGGAGCAACCATCCTCAGTCACCTCATTCAGCAGCTCATCGACTTTGGCAGATATCAAACAACTGATTACATGTAGCACTTCTCCACTTTATACTCACAGCTCTGTTGTTCTGATATTTCTTTTGCTTGACCTCTCTTTTCTTCAATTCTTCCCCTCACACCAGCAAAGGCTTAGAATGTTTCTCATGGTGCTGCCATTTCTCTTTAATTGGCTGCATCTAGGTTCAATTGGAGCTGTAGCCTTTAAGTTGCTGTGACTTTCTATCCCTGCATCTATTTTATTCTCCCTGCACAATACTCCAAAGGCACTGGAAGTTAAATTTGACACATGGTCAAATGTGATTGAACAGGCAGTTTTGTAACTTTGTCTGATAATTAGGACATAGAACAAAGTACTGTACAGCATAGGAACAGGCCCTTTGGCCCTCAGTGGTGTGCTGAACATGATGCCAAATTAAATGAATCCCTTCTGCCTACCTTTGGTCCATATCCCTCCCTGCCTTGCATCTTCATGTGCTTATCTAAAAGTCCTTTAAATACCTCTATTGTATCTGCCTCCACCACTATCCCTGGCAGTGCTTTCTAGACTCCTACGACTCTCGGTTTAAAAAAAAAACTGCCCCTCATATCTCCTTAGAAATTTCCCCCTCTCACCTTAATTGCATGCCCCCTAGTATTAGACATTTCAGCTGTGGGGAAAAAAAGATTCTGACTGTCAACACAGTCTATGCAATTAACTTAACACTTCCAGTTGATGATTATCGCCAGAATATCACCATTAATTAGCACCTTTGTCAAAACTTACTGAGAAATCCATAATTTTACTATTCAGCATGTATAGTTGTAACCAGTTTCAGCCTCCCTTTTAAGAATGAAAAACGTTTCGCTCTGTACGTACAAAAACAGCATTTTACCCGTTCCAGTGGCCACATCCCACTCAATTTAAAAAGTCCCTGCTGTGCAGTTTGCTTCACACAGATGAGTGTTTCTCTTAAAAACCATGAGCTTCATGTGCACAGGTACATAAGTTTATCTGTATTTCCTAATGCTTCTGTAAAGCACTATAGTGTTTTATTATAATAAAGGCACAATAAATATGAGTTGTTCATCCGAGCACACGTTACATCTGGATCATAATATCAGGTCTCTGACTTGCATTTGATACTACATGGTGGAATCAACAAAGAGTATCAACTGTTCATGGAGGGAAGTTTGATGTGCACATTGAGTCAGGTTATAGTATTGTATTAAATCACCACATCTTCATTATTATCATTTACCAGGAAGCTTTGGTGACACAAAAATCATTCTAAGCTGTCATTCTCCTATTTGCAATGTCCATAATTTTAAACTCATCCCTTAATATTTCCAGGCAGCTTTCTCTAGAGGATAATTTTCATTTGCTTTTAGTAGCTTGTTTAGGTGATGGTAAAGGAGTCTCTTCCCATGCAGTTAAAACATTCTGATTAATCAGCAGCATAGATATCACTAATCTCCAGTCCTAGATTAATCACTGATTTTGTGATTAACACTCCCCTGAAATAAAGTGTCTCTGTGAAAATCTTCAGTGATTTATGGCTAAATCTACAGGAGAGTGTTGCCACATCTGACTGTTTCTCAGAAAAAAAAAAGTGCATTAAAGTGTTTACCAGATAAAATTGTATTGCTTATTTCATGATGATTGGGAAAAAAATTCAGTTGATACCGTTTCAGATTGATTTATGTAGCTAACATTTATTTAGCCAGCTACAGTGGACAAGGAACACGCTAGTCTCCAGGAACCAGTAAAAGATCCAAAGGTAAATTACCAGGAATACAGAAAAGCTTTCAATGAAGCAAAAAATGTTTTAAATATAGAGTGGCCAGGGCTACATCTGTGAAAGAAACAGAGTCAATGTTTCAGGTCAGTTTTTGTCAGATCTGACAAAAGCTAGAGAAGAAACTAGTTTTAAGCAAGCATGGAGGCAGAAAAGGACAGGACTTAGATGGATGTGGAGGGGAGGGAAGACTGAACAGGAGTGTCTATTATAGAGTGGAAAGGCTAGTGGTTAAACCACTAAAGTGATTATTATGCAAGGTGAAAGGTATGGTAATGAAACAAGAACCAAAAGATGGATCTGGGCCCGAAACATCAGCTTTCCTTCTCCTCTGATGCTGCTTGGCCTGCTGTGTTCATCCAGCTCTGCACCTTGTTATCTAAGTGGTGTGTGAATGGCAGCAATGTATCCTCCTTAATGTGCATTTAGAACAGTTCACAATTCTCCAGATGTGATCTAACTAGAGTTTTCTATAACAGTACCATTATTCTAGACTCTTAAATTTATTTTGTATTATTTTCTGCTTCAGTCCCTCAAAAATAATTTTAACAATCCATGGCTACAGACTGCTACGTATGTTTGGAATTTAACTGTTTCTAGCTTTCTACCATAATGATGACATCACTTTTGCTTTTTTTGACATCTGTTTGTCTCAGTTTTTGCACATTAACTTAATCTATTAGTATCTCTTTTAGAATGAATTTTATACTTCCCTCTACACTGAGTATAATGCCATATTTTTTGTGGAGTCAGCAATATATTAATTTTCTAGCATTCTATTTCAGCATCTAAGACACAAATAAATACGGTGAATAGTTGAGGCACAGAAACAGATGTTTATCATACGTTACTAGGCACATCCTGACAACTGGAATATCTGCCCATTATCCCAAATTTCCATCTCCATCTGCTCAGCCTGTTTCCTAACTGCATCAATAATTTGCCTTTAATTCCACGAGTTTCAATTTTCACTAACAGACCCATATGAGGGACTTTATCGAATGCTACCTAGAAATCCATGTAAATCAAATCCATAGATATTCCTGCGACACTTTTCAAAATATTCAAGCAGATTCATCAGACATGACCTATCATTTATAAATCCATGTTGGCTTTCTCCACTTTGAAAATTTTCAAAGTGTTCAGTAGCCTTATTCATAATTAAGGACTTTAGAAATTTCCCACCATTAGATGTCAGATTACCTGCCCCATGGTTCTATTCTTCTCCCACTCATTGTAAATAGTGAAGTGACTTGTGCAATTTTGCAGTCTAGAGGAATGGTTTAAAGACTTGTAAGTGCAATCGATTAACATCTGGGAAGACAGGTCATTGGGAAAGGGAGCATATGTGAAATGGGGCAGGGTGTCTTTGGCTGCGTCTTTTTATTTTTTAAGCTTGTTTTCATTTATGGGATGTGGCCATTGCTGGCTAGACCAACATTTATTTGTTCATCATGATTTGCCATTGAGAAGGTGGTGGTGGTTGTGAGCTGGCTCCTTGAACCGCTGCAGTTCATGTGCTGTTAGTAGACCCATGGAGCTGTAAGGTTGGGACTTCCAGAATTTTTGACTCAACAACACTAGAGAAACAGTGATATAGATTCAAGTCAGGATGATGTGCAGCTTGGGGGAATTTTTATGTGGTAGCTAGGGTTATTTGCTGCCCTTTTTCTTCAAAGTGGTAAGGTTTGTGGGGTTAGAAGGAACGTGGTGAGTTCCATCAAGTAGATAGTATACGGGCCTACTATAGTGCATTAGTGGTGGAGGGAGTGAATATTGACGGTGGAAGATGTGGTGCCAATCAAGCCCGCAGCTTTATCCTGGATGGTGTCAAGCTTCTTGAGTGTTTTTGGAGCTGCTGTCATTCAGGCAAGTGAGACGTTTTCCATTACACCCCTGCATTGTGCCTGTGGATGGTGAGCAGTGTTTGGAGATAATTTATGTAGCTGGTCCTTTTAAGTTACTGATCAATGGCAACTGCCCTGGATGTTGATAGTGAGTGATTCCAAAATGGTAATATCGTTAATGTCAAGGGACAGTGGATACGTTCTCTCTTGTTGGATATAGTCACTGGCTGACTGTGGTGATACCCCCTGACTATTTATAGTCCCCCTCGAACCCACTAAGGGTTGTTGCTCCAGCCTTTCACCCATGGCCATTTTCTTGAAGCAAGTACAATGTTTTCCAAGCAAGCTGCTGGAACATTGCTGCAGGTGTAACATTGATGTGGCATGGTGCTAAATAGTGACATGTCTGCCTCATTGACTTTTCAATTCTCCCGATCTTAACAAGCTCCTGTTTGTCCCTATGCATTAAAAAGCAATGCAGGACACACAGGCTGGAAGCCTGAACAATGAAGATCCTGTACACTGATGAGCAATGTGAGCCTTGTCGAGGCTAGCAGTCTGTAAGTCTGAGTGTGTACTAAGAAAGTGATGTGAAGTAGACCAAATTCCATACCCTCAGAATAAGTGCAAAGTGAGTGAGCACCAAGAAAGCAAGGTAAGACCCATAAGATGTAACCTGTGCAGATACATGAGACACATGGTTTCCTGCATGCAAATCATAGGTATCCCTGAGCTCCCAAGTAGAGTGTTGAAAGCCTAATGTCATGTGTGAGTTTGTTTAAGAGCAGGCTTGATGATGCAGTGAAGTTAGTGGTTTGCCAGTGTTGACTTCAATGGCTGAAGAGGCAAGGAGGATGAAGTATCAGTGGCATTGTACTGAAGACAAAGTTGATGATTGTGACAGGCATTCAGCAAATTGCAGCTGGCAGGTACTTGTTCTGCTTTGCATGTTGGGAGTTTGTTCCTTCTGGTTTTTCGGGAAGGAGATGAGAATTTGGTGTAATGTATAAATAAAGTAATATGGAGTATCAATGAAATGTAAATACATATAAGTAAGATAATCACTACTCAGTAGTGAGATTCTGAAATTGCCATTTAAGGCTTAAGGCAAAATCACAGAGCCTTTCCTCGATTTTTAAGGTTCTGAATTTTTTCATTTTCTCTGTATTTTCAAACCTTTCTTGTCATTGCTCATGCCACACCAGAGAGGAGAAAATTCCACCCGGTGTTTAGTTTGGTTGCTTTTAGTTTGGTTGGATGGTATGTTCATTGCAATATTAATGACACTCTGACATGCACATTGTTGAAGTGATGTTTTTAATGCCCCTGGGGCAGCCTGGTATCATTTTTTAAAACACCTTATATAACATTTCTCCACAATCTTCTACATCTCAGCATCTTCCTTTTCCCACTTTGACACAATGCAATCTCCAATGACATGTTCTAATATATTTATATTTTGAAAGTAACTCTCAATGATTTAATATGATTAATTATTTCTAACTGCACACTCCAATCAGTTTTTGCTTGACTTACGTACATGGAGCTAGCACCCCCCAGTCCCCCATACTGAGTATGCTTCGGTGCCCCCAAGTGTATTAAATTAATGACTGTATACTAATTTGATAGCAGCAGTGTGCACTTGTACTGCTAATTGAAGGATCACTGTTCTGCCTAAAAGTGTGTCTAGCGTTGCCAGTGCACATGAAGTAATGTTCACACCTGAAAGCATGCTCTACATTTCCGGAAGATAACTTTGCCAGTATGCTAGTTATGCTTTAAAAAATTATTGGGTTCTTGTGCCATTGTTGAACAAAACCATATGAAAAAGAAAATTTTTGACAGTGATTAACTATGAAAAGTAATGATACAGGAGTAAGTATTTTTTTAACTGAAACATTAGAACCCGTTGAATGCCTACAGTGTGGAAACAGACCAATCGGCCCAATGAGTCCACACCCATCCCCCTACCCTATCCCTAAAACCGTGCATTTCCCATGGCTAACACACCTAACTTAAACATCCCTGAACCCTATGGGGCAATTCAGCATGGCCAATCCACCTAACTTGCATATCTTTAGACTGTGGGGGAAAACCAGAGATGTGAAAACTCCTTAGATTTCCCTTTTTTTTAAATGAAACAGACCTGTAAGTGCAATTAAACGTAATAATGGAGAAGAACGACTACAGCTTTCAAGAAGTAAGAGCCATCTACGTAGAGAAGACGAACAGGGCAGGTAACATAATGGCAATTACTTAGTTTAATGCACTGGGAACATGAGTTCAAATTCCCCCACAAAAGATCTTAAATCCAATTAATAAATCAGCAATTTAAAGCTAGTCTTAGTATTGGCAATCATGAAGCTATCATTCATTATTGTGAAAAAGAAATACAGTAATTAATGATAATTTCAGACTGATTCACGAACCTGAATGGAATGGAACCAAACCTGCAATCCTTACCTAGTCTGGCCTACCTGTGACTCCAGATCCATAGCAATGTGGTTAACTCTTAGTACCCCTCCGATATGGCTGAACAGCCACTTCAAGGACAATTAGTGATAGGCAATAAATGCTAGTAGCAACCACATCCAATGAAAGAACGTTTTAAAGAAGGTAAAATATAATTTATAAAGTGACATTATCTCCCGAGTAATGTAACTAGAGGTCCAGAGAAAGGATCACAATTTACAAGAAATCAAAGTAACACCATGATCGTACTTGCACAGGACATACATCAATGTAAGTAGCAATTGTACTAGAATTAACAGCTCAGGATGTACATCAATATGGAGTAGTAATTATCAAACACATGGAAACGTATTTTTTATAAGAAGAATGTTAACAATGATTTTAAAACGACTTGCTTTTTGTAGAACATTTGGGATCATGAAACTTCCCATGGTGCAACAGCTAATACCCGAACAGTAATTGGTAACAAAGTTAGGCTCTGCAAAAGGCCGTAAATTCACCAAGCTAGTTCCTGATCTATAAAAAAACAGACATAGCTCACATCCGATAATCAATGCCAAAGTATTATAATGCAGGTCCTGGATTTTTGAAACAAAACCAGAAAATGTTTGAAGTACTCAGCATGTAACACAGAATCTGTGGTGAGAGAAAGAAAGAAAGAGAGTGTGTTAGCATTAGTTAGAAGTTCCAAAAAAGGTTATTGACCTGAAACATTAACTTTGTTTACATCTGTACAGGTGCATCCAGATCTGGTGAGTGTTTCTAGCTCTGATTTGCTCCCTAGAATCATACTGTTTGCCAATGTTCGTTGTTATACCTTGTTCAAGAATATTGCATATTTGCTAGTAACAGATACAATTGACGTTCATGATTTTGTATGCCCACTAAGGAGTTATTGGGATTAGAGAAAGAAGAAAATGGACACGGAGTATTATATTTACACATGCCGTAATAGGAGAGGAAATACAATACAGAAAATATTTGCGTAAGCTAAATTACTGTCGGATTGTTCTATTTAAAGATAAAACAGTAGCAGGTTATAGTGAGATAGTACCAGCTCTGTATTTTGTTGGCCACTCATCTTTTCCCTATTGTGTTTATAACTGCTATTTGTTTCTAAGTCTACTTATAGATGAAAAATTGTTTTATTGTTCACATTTTTGCTCTGCTCTGATAACATTACAAAATTTTGATTTTCTCATGGTTTTACTTCTAGCCTAAAGCAAAATTTTTGGTTGGATTTAAAAACTTTGAACGCTGTACATTCATAATGTTCATTGTTAATAACCGTCAACGTGGATTTTAAAAGTACAAAGGTAACCTTTTTCTCATTTTGCATTTGGCTTTTCTTGTTAATTTTATTGAATGTCCTGATCACTCATCACTGTGGAAACATTTTCCCTTCCAAAAAAACAGTTTAGATCAAGTTCTTCTTAGTATTTTCTTCCAAAATATATAGCACATTTTCAACTTTCTTGCTGAGGTTAGCAAATACAAGGATGCTGGGCCTAATGTGCCTATTTAAATAAAACTGATGTTATTCTTGCGACTCTTGTATTCATCAAAGTTTTGTGTACACATCAACATGCTGCTGAAACAATTTATGTGACACTGCTAAATGTCAATGTAAATGTGCATTTTTTATAGTGTCACATTAATCACGTTATTCCAAACTCTCATTTGATTAATAAGTGGGTGTCTTACAGCAGTGCAGCTTTGTTGTGACATTTCTGCTCATCAAAGTGCAGTCACAGCTGATTGGTCTGCTGCGGCATTTCCAATTTGACATCTAAAGGGTAATTTTCAAGCTTCTAAATGGTCGGAAAATCATGTGCAATATATGCCAATATTTCTGTTTGACAGAAGCAAGGGAACTCTCGAGCAGAAGTAGGAGCTCAGCATTGCAGAGGAGATTGGGAATTAGGGTCTTCTAGAAGGATTTAGTTCTTGCAGAAGTAGATGATGGCTTTAGAAATTGATTATTACTATATGTAATGATGTAGAGTATTAAAATCAAGGAATAGATGTTTAAATTTTAAATCAAATTGTGGTTTTGTTGCTTCTGATGCTTTCACCAAAATTGTTACTTGAAAGCCATGTCCTATCTTGAAAGAATGGACATGATATTTTAGCTAGTGTCCGAATTTATTCTGGGTATGTGTGGTTTCTAAATAAAAGGAAGGAAGTAAAATACGACAGGGAAGGACAGAGAAATGAGCAAGAAAAAGAACATGGAAGATGGACGTGGAATTTCAAGGGTAAAGGGAGTAGCAGAAGGTCAGAAATCACATGACACCAGGTTATAGTCCAACAGGTTTATTTGAAAACACAAGCTTTTGGAGCATAGCCCCTTCATCAGGATATGCTCCGAAAACTTGTGATTTCAAATAAACCTGTTGAACTATAACCTGGCATCATATGATTTCTGACCTTGTCCATCCCAGTCCAACACCGGCACCTCCACGTCAGGAGTAGTGGAAGAGCAGAGACTGGGAGTGACATCAATGGAGTTGAATAAGACACATTCTGTCTACCCCAAATTATTGTTTGCAATGCAACAGAAGATTCACTGAGACCCGGACTTGCCTGTAGCCAGACAGTTGTAATGGCAGTGTAGCTAGGAGCTATGCTTGTGAAAGCTATCGAATCCCCTTTACAGCATGCTCTGAAGGAATTGTATGGGAAATCTAAGGTTTTTGAGAAGATTTGAAGCTCGGGTTGTTGATGTGGTGTTGATTTGTTCACCGAGCTGGTAAGTTTGTTTACAGACGTTTCGTCACCATACTAGGTAACATCATCAGTGTGCCTCCGATGAAACATCCTGTCCTGCTTGCTATTTAACCAAAGGCACGCACGAGAATTCCTGGAGACCTGGCACTCAAACCAGAACTGCAATAAGAAAATATAGAACTGGACCCCCATATACCAACCACTAAGAACCTACCCCAGCAAACTGAGACACATAAATAGCAAGCGGGACAGAACACCGACACTTCACTGGAGACGCACTGCTGATGGTACCTAGTATGGTGGCAAAATATTTGCAAACAAGCTTACCAGCTCGGCGAGCAAGTCAACAACTGCATTTAACTATCCTCTAGAGGAACAATTCCTCTACTCCTGGAACTGTCCAAAATTTAAAATGGGAAACTTTGGAGGGTTCTCGTGAAATTAAGTAAAGTTGTTACTCAGAAATGGTTTAACAGTTAAACATATAGTCTAACTCCTGAGTAACTATTCAATAGACCCATACTTAACTGACACATTCTCAACTACTCCCCTATATTGACTGCTTACAGGTCTCAGGCTCTGACCTAGACCCCAAGGCCCCAGTCCCCCTGCCCTCAGATATATGTCGCTTCCAATGCATAAAAGTATGATGTAATATAAACCGAACTGACAGTCCTAAATTGGTTGTCAAGTTAATTCTTGTCACATTGGGTAACATTTGCTAACTATCCAAATCTCACAGTCACATCTAATGTTGGGCAATCTTTAAAGTTTTGCAAGCATGGGTGGTTGGGTACAGTGAATACCTTGTCCATTGTGAACAAAAAGTTATCTCTGACCACAACAGCACCTTGATCAGATGGGCCAATGGGCCAAGGAGTGGCAGATGGAGTTTAATTTAGATAAATGTGAGGTGTTGCATTTTGTAAGGCAAGCTAGAGAAGATTTTATATAGTTAATGTAACAGGCGGTGGAAGTGTTGCTAAATAAAGAGACCTAGGGGTGCAATTGCATAGTTCCTTGAGAATGGAGTTACATGTAGAGCAGGGTGGTGAAGAAGGCATTGGGCACTCTTGCCTTCATTAGGCAGTGCAATGAGTATATGAGTTGGGATGTCATGTTGCGGCTGTCCTGGACATTGGTGAGGCCACTTTTAGAATACTGTGTTCAGTTCTGGTCTCCTTGCTATAGGAAAGATGTTGTGAAACTTAAAAGGATTCACTAAAGATCTACAAAGATATTGAAGGTTTGTGCTATAGGGAGCGGGTGACTAGACTGGGGCTTTTTTCCCTAGACTGGGGCTTTTTTCCCTAGACTGTCAGAGGCTGAGGGGTGACTTTATAGAGACTTATAACATCATGAGGGGCATGGATCGGGTTAATAGTCAAGGTCTTTTCCCCAGGGTAGGAGAGTCCAAAACTAGAGGGCATAGGTTAAAGATGAGAGGAGAAAGATTTAAAAAGAACCTGAGAGGAAACTATTGCATGCAGAGGGTGATTTGTATTTAGAACGAGCTTCCAAAGGTGGTGATGGAGGTGGGTACAATTACACTCAAATCTACTCAAGATCCTTAGGTACAATTACAACATTTAAAAGGCACCTGTATGGATATATGAATAGGAACGGTTTAGAGGGAAACGAGTCAAATGCTGGCAAGTGGCACTAGATCAGTTTTTTGGATATCTGATCAGTGCAGACGAGTTGGACCGACGGACCTGTTTCTGTGCTGTATTACTTTTTGACTAAAAGGCTTATGCTGTTTGATATGATCTACTGGTCTTTTGGGCATATGCCTTCCATACTTGTCACCATATCGGCAGTGAAATTCATGTACCACCTTCCACATTTGTGTAATATGCAGAATGTCTTTTTGGATTAATGGCAAGGTACTGTTAGTAGTGAACATCAGAGATAACCATGTGT
>JAHRHZ010000040.1:365625-419730 GCA_024137785.1 Ginglymostoma cirratum
ATTAGCCTTCCTGTTCCTCTGATGCTGCTTGGCCTGCTGTGTTCATCCAGCTCTGCACCTTGTTATCTCAGATTCTCCAGCATCTGCAGTTCCTACTATCTCTGAAACAGTAGTGAACATCATTCGTGTTGCCACTGCATCATGTTGCTATGTCACCCCTTTTTCAAATCTTGCCGTTCCAGAGTAATTTGAGGTATGCTGGGCACTATTCATAAACGTTAGGTCTGTTTATGTGCTTGCAAGATACAGCAAAGCATAATCTTATCATGGTAGCTGATATCCCACAGGTTGTCTTTGATCACCCCATTTCAGCATTATTGTTACACAGTGAACACATGTCCCTAACTGGTAAATTCTCCATGTAGCATCTCTACCAGTAGGGTCCACTTACCAACCAATGGCATTCAAATACTGCAAAAATATTGTTTTCCCTTTTATATTGCTATTTCTTCTGAATAGTCTTAATGAAGCAAGATGAATATCTTTGGCAAATTGTCCTTCTCCAGCAGTACACAAACTTGTTTGATAAAAAGCATAATATTGTATGATTTTACAAATTATATTGTAATGATATAATGCTAAGCAAAAACTGAGTTAACTTTTGATGGATTAACAAAGAAATTGGTTATGATAGGAACACTTTGTTTGCATTCTGCAATGTCAGACTAATCATGAAAATCACTGAGTGTCAGCTGAGAAAAGGTTCAACTTTGGGTATCATTGGTAGAGCTTTCATGTGGAAATCTGAGCAATGGGTTTGTGAGTCTTCGGAGTCTATTTTGGAATTTGGACACCGCTTTAGAGTCATGACAAATCCTGATAACACCTTGAAACTTTGTGTTTTCTCTATTGTGGTAGATCAAGGATAATGGGCCACTTTTAGTTCCTTTTCATCAACTGAGACCAGCTAACACAACATAATTAAAGAGTTAATTAAGATCTTGGTTTATGTGAAACAATGTCATTTAACATTTAACTTAACTCCTGTTAAGATGTACTGAAGATATATAGAAAATAGAATAATGGAAGAGGGTACTCAGAATGCATACCTCTATTGTATTGTGTTAACTCACCATTATTACGGTTATGCAGTTCTTCCTTTGAAGCTTTTCCCTGTCTTGTTAATGCTCTGTAACTAAAAAGCTGAAGAAAAATATATTTTTATGAAGAACTTCCTTCGATATCACTAAGGAGGTTTCAGACCTTTCCACATCCAAATACCTGCTCTGAAAACTCTGCTGACATCTTGAAAGCTGTGACAAGTTCTATCACAGCTTAATGATGTATCGAGATTCGTTGAAATGCTATATTTAGTTTTTGAGACATAGCATTTATAGACAGACTAATAAATGAGGACAAAAACATTGGGCTGAATTTTTTTTTTTGGCTGTTTCAGTTTTATCACGTTTTGCTGAGTACCTCTGTCTGTGAAGCCTAGCAAGATAATTCACAGCATCTAACCAAACATACCTCATTAACCACCTACCATATCCCTTTGATGCCTCTCTTGCTGGATTCTAGCCCCATTCTATCACCCAGGATTCCCAGAAGGGCACTCAATTCACCAGATATGCACCAAAAGACTGGCATTTCAAAGCAGGGCTGCTCGTTGAAGGATTGTTGCTTCAAAGATGTTGGTGAACGGGAAGATGGCGCGATGATTCTCCATGAGGGTTCTGGTGGACTCCATGGTCCAGGTGAAGGCAGTCTTCTTCCCAGAGGACTGGCAGACAAGTCAGTGCCATCAGGCCCTGGTACAAGGTCACCATGCAGTTAATGCCATTTCAGTGTTTTGGAGGAATGGAGCTGTAGCATTGTAAGAAGGCCAGTGACCTTTCTCCACTCCATCAGGGTAAATGCCATACTCTTATCTGTGACCTCGTGCTTACTTTATCTCTGCCATTGTACCTATCTGCCACTCTCACTGTTGCATGTAATACCTTCCTCACTCACTCTTACTGCCCCCACCCCCCAAAACCTTTCAGACCACTAGCCCTACTTGGTCTCTGCACTGCCTACTCAGTTACCACATATACAAGCATTAACAGCTATGCCACCACTTGCAACTCATTCATATCTTTGCTCTCTCCCATAACAGAAGGAAACAGCCTATAACAGGTTGGAAAGAGCCAGGATGGGTGGAGACATGTCTGACAATATACTGTTCACTGGTAGGAGTGAGGAGAAGATCAAGTTCATTCCTGGGAGAATGTCAATGCATTCCTGTCTTGTCAATTGAATAAGCACCACTCTTCATTCCATTATAACTGGAATTAGTTTACATTAACCCCACTGTCAGTGTCATTTATTGCACACCACTCCTAACCGTTGGCTGCAAAACCTCCTCTCCCTTGTATTCAGCAGGATGACTACAGAGAAATGGGCTACTCCACCAGAAGGCAGCTGCTCACAACTAGGGAAGCAAGTCCAAGGCCTCAGGAAGCATTGCAAGTCTGCCTTCTCCACCATCCTCCACTTGAGAGACTGACACCTTGATGGAAACACCAGGTTTAAATGTTTGGAAGCACAAGCTGGTGAGCAACTTGCTGTGACAGCTCTGCAGTTTGCCAAGGAAGAAATACCCCAGGCTGCTAGCACTTAGAGGGCTACTGGAGGAGACCAGGCGCCTACTCAGCCCCAGGGAGGAGAGGACCCTATGGTGTTGACAATCAGGGACTTGGTTCACATGTGCAGGGAGGAACAGGAGCAGCAGTCAGGGACGTGGGATGTAATGGCCCGCAATGCTTAGAAGTTGTGTTGGTCTGACTGCCATGGACAGGTTGGTGGCTGCTGTGGAGAGCCAAGACCAGTACTCTCAGGATCAGCTAGTTACATGCACAGACCTGCACTCCATTGCCCAAGCCATTGGTCCTCATGAGTGCAGGCATGGCAACAGGGGGACAGAAAGCTTGGCATTCACTTCAGATGCCCCTTCCAACAAGGTGTTAGTGTGGTGCCAGGAGACACCCAACTGGAGGAGCTACTATGCACAGGCCTCTCAGAAATCTCCTCCCAGGGCACTGCAGAGGTGGCTGGGCCTTCCACTTCCTCCCTGCCTGCTCCCCTTTGATCTTTGGAAGTTCAGTCGAGACAGGTCTGCTTGCTATTGCAAGAATACCCTCAGCACGTCTGAGTCATCAAGAAACAAATATTCCTGGTTTCATCCAACCAAACCTCCAGTTTTCTCCACTGCTGGACAGGCACCCTTTTCATTACCTGTAGAACCTTGGACTACACTGAGATGTAATGGAAAGGAAGCAAAAAAAGACAACTTTTTGAGGACACCTTGGTGGCATGGTTGACATTGCACTGTACACCATGTTCATGTTTTCATAAATGTTTTTGGTTTTGGTATACATCTATCCATTTGAATCGCTATTGAGACCCAAATATAATTCTGCCAACATGATGCTGAACTTCAAGGCCATAACGAATTATCCATTGTGACGATGCTGTCACTTTAAGAGGCTATTTTGTCGTTTTTTTTTAGAAGAGAGCTTGTAAGCAGATGTAAAGAGCTGGCTAGTTGAGACCACTTATGTAAACAGCTTGGGAGGCCTTCGGTTTTTTTTTGAACAGCCTGAATAGGTGCGGCCAGCTCTCACCGAACAGGATTTCTGAGCAACGTGAGAAGCTATTGGGGCCTCAAAAGAGTTGGAAGCTTCAGTGAATGTCTCCTGTATGCTACTGTTTCTGAATTTTCTCTTGATATCTTTAAATATTGGAGAACTGCATGTGAAAATCTGTGTCTGAATTTGCTTTTTTGCCAAGGGGTGTGTTTACCGGATGTTACTAAATTAGAACAGTTCATTAGTAATAGTTACGGCATCTGTTATTTTAAGTTTTCCAATAGAGTTAAGTTGTTCTAAATTACCCTTTCTTTTGTTGTATTTTAAATAATTTGTGTTTTGCTTAATGTTGAGTAGCTTGACCAGTTGCGTTGCATTGGGAACAGACACTTTACATTTGCCTTTAAAATGAGAAAAAGTTAGGGTCTCGGCTACTGGTCCATAACATCGTGGACGGATGTCTGTGTTGAAAGCTTGCTGTAGCATCTGGAAGCAAGATGAATTAAGGCATGTATGACACCCTCTTTCTATCCATGACCTCTGTGTGCCAATGTCTTGATTTATATGAAATGGCCAGCAATGGCTGGGTAGGGAGGTTTACAGAGCACAGGGAGCCAATGCATTAGGATTGCTAGGAATTAGTGAGCTTGAAAGTCTGTGTCCTGTGCATTGTATGGTTCCACATCCTCTAAAGGGCCCTAGATCAATAGGTCTTCCTTCGCAGAATGACACACACCTGACCCTGGCCCTAACTGATATGGGAAACTTCCCTAGACTTACTGCATTGGGACTTCCTGACTGATGGATGCCTCCATGGACTTCTGCAAGGGATACTCCCCTAAGACTTTGAGATATGGCTGCCTGCTTGCTTCACATGCGGCGAGTTTGTGATGTAAACTGCTGGTGTATGATGCAGGTGTCAGATTGATGTAACACACTTCAGTACATCAACTTCAGTACATATCCTTCACTGAAGACTGCTGACCAGCAGGCAATGTGCCTGGTCAGGCAAGGAACCTGTGAGCATGCAGGTAGGCACTAAATGAGTTTGTGCTAAAGACCAAAGAGCAACTCTGAGATGAAGCCTGGTTCAATCCATCATCTGAGTGTTTGTCCCTGTATGCAAAGTGTCTCTGCAGTTGCCTTTTAATGCAAGTTGTCAATGTGCACTGCAACACAAGTCTGAAATTTGACTGATTTTCCGTTGTTTGCTGATCCTTATTAAAGCATAAAATATATAGTAAATTCTTTAGTATATACAATAGCTAATTAGGAATACTGAACTCATTCAATTTTCAATAGTGTCTTTGTTTTTAAGCTTCAGGTGTAAGAAATGTTATAGCTATTTTGGTATATTCAGTTCTAGCAGTGAACATTGAGCATTCTTGTAAAACAAATATTGCCTTACACAACGAGAATATGCACATTACTAAACACTGACAAGTGATCCCCAGATCAATGAAAAATAGGACAATGTGCTTTGCAAATCTAGGCTATCAACAAGATTTCCTAAGCCATCAATGATTACTATGAATCTGACAGGACAGTATTATGCCTCGAATTGTGAACATGTTGTTTGTTTTCTATTTGAACTTCCTAAAGCTTACATGATTTCCATAGTACTAAAAATGACCAAGTACCATTTACTAAAAATAAAATTGTAAAGATTGAAGGACAGTGCTGAGAATAACACTAAATTGTCTTGTAAATCATACGTAGTTTGATATTAACAATGAATTGTCTGAGCATGGTGATTGATTAGGGTATAGGTTTGTGCAGGATACAGACAGGCTGGAAATAAATCCAAGGGAAGAATGTCCTTAATCTATATTCAGTTATTTGGTGATGGCCTGATCAAGGGTAGCACAGCTAGAAACCAAAGGCTTTCCTGGATATGTCTATGAGATCACACTTTCTTAAATAATATTTGCTGTCAATACTTTTGATTAAAAATTGACATGTTGCATACCCTTTTCAAGCATAGCAACTTGGATTAATTTAACAGAGGCTGCCCCTTAAAAAAAAACCTGAACATGTCCCATGGCCTCGTGTAACCCTATGCCACCTTAGTGCAAGCTCATGCCAAACGCTGCTCCTACTCACCAGTCTTCGCTCTTATATCCACCATGCCAACTCACCCAGTATCCACCATGGGAGGGCCTCAGAACCCATGCTGAGAATTAAGTTCAAACTTTCTGCTGCAGACTTTAAAAGAAACACTGAATTATCAGTGTCTATGCTTTACATTTACATTGCTTCAACAATATAATTCATTTTTAGCAACAATCATTTCATTGAAGTGAATAACCCCTTGCAATGAGATTCATTGTCAAACATTTTAGAGTCTGTAACCACTGTCTTTGTTGCTGTCTAGTGGGCTTAAATGTGCTGTTTCAGGAATCAGGTTTTAAGGCACAGGCTTTCACAGAATCACAGAAGTGTTACAATGCAGAAGGAGGCCATTTGGCCCATTGTGTACACACAATCTCTTCAGATGAGTATTTCTAACTAGTGCCAATTTATTGTCTTTTGCCCATACCCTTGCCTGTTGCTTTTATCCAAATAATCCTCAAATCCCCTCTTGAATGCCTCAACTGCCTCCACCATATTTCCAGGCAGTTTACTCCATACCCTAACTACTCACGGTTGAAAAAGGTTTCTCCTGTATTTCATTTGTTCCTTTTGCACATCACTTTTAGTCTGTGCCCTCTATTTCTTGATCCTTTTACGAGCACAAACAATGTCTCCCTATCTACCTTATCAAGGCCACTCATGATTTTGAAAACTCTATCAGATTTCTTCTTAGCCTTCTTCTGTCAAAGTAGAAGTATCAACTTCTTCAATTAGTTGTCAGAACTGAAACTTCTCTTCTCTGGAGCCATCCTTCTGAACTCTCTCCAAAGCATTCACAGAATGACCTACAATGTGGTGTCCAGAACTATATGTAATACTCCAGCTAAGGTCTAACAAATGTACTATCCAAGTTAAACATCACTTCCTTGTTGTACTCTTTGCCGCTATTGATAAAGCCGACGATACTGTATGCTTTATTAATTGCTGTCTCTACATGTCCTACCATCTTCCGTGATCAGCGCACACAGGCGTCCAGATCCCTGTTCTCCTGTACCCCCTTTAGTTGTGTACCTCCTATTTATATTGTGTCTCCATGCTCTTTCTAAAAAAAACATGATGTCACACATCTTCCCATTGAACCCCTGCTGCCATTTATCCACCCACTCCACCAACTTATCCATGACCTTTTGAGTTCTTAACTATCCGTCTCTCAGATTACAAATCTTCCAAGTTCTGTGTCATCTGCAAATTTTGAAATTATCATCTGCACACAGTGTCCAAATCATTAATATATACCAGGAAAAGCAAGGATCCCAATGCTGACCCTTGAGGAACTCTACTACAAACCTTTCTCCAGCCTGAAAATGTCCATTGACCATTGCACGCTATTTCGTATCACTCAGTCAATTTTGTATCCAAGTAGCTACTGTGCATTTTATTTCAAATCTGTTGTGGGGCACTGGGTTATATATCTTCAGAAAGCCCATGTACGACACAGCAACCGTGTTATCATCATTGAGCCTTTGTCCAATCGAATTAGATGTGTGGACTACTGGCAGAGTTCCCTGAGGTGTTGGGAGCTTAAGAACTGTAGGTAGAGGTGTCCACCACAAGCAGGAGATCCACATTGTTCTGGGGCTCAACTTCATGAACTCTAACCATGAGAGATTGGAGAGATAGAGTGACACAGGCAGCAATACTTGGAGCAGATGTGAGAGCAATGTTGTGGCCTGGAGCCTCCCTTAGTACTTTGGACTAATCCTTAAGACACAAAAAAATGTGAACGAGGGTAGGCCATTCAGTCCCTTGAACTTACTCCACCATTCAATAGGATTGTGGCTGATCTGACATTGTTTGTGTCCACTTTCCTGTCATTTCCCTCTTACCCCATAGCCCTTGATTCCCCTACTGATCAAGAATCAATCCATCCCAGCCTTAAATATACACGAGGATTCTGCCCACACAGCTCTCTGTGGCAATGCGTTCCAAAGATACTAGACCCTCAAGGAGAAAAAATTCTTTCGAATCTCAGTCTTAAATTAGCACTCCTTTATTCTGAGTTCACTAGGAATATGAGTACTGACGACTACAGAATACTCAAGGAGTTGTGTACCCTTAACAGCAATGTTGCACTGTTAGCAAGCAGCTGCTGAAATGGATGACTGTTGCACATCAGTCAGTCGGCCTCAGCTGAAGATCAACCCAGGGCTGTGGAGCTTAATCAGGAGGGTGGAAGATACAGTGTTTCTCAATACCCTCATCTTTCTCCACCCTCTGCCAGACACTTGTCTGTAGTTACATGCTTTCTTGGAGCTATTGCACTGAGGTCACTGTTTCAAACAAATTTCTCCAAGTTTTTTTTTTGAAAGAATTACCTTCACAGAACTGATCCAAATCCATCTGCCTCTATTTTAACATTCAAACCCCACAATGAAAAAAAAACACCCTTCACCCCACTCACTCCCATAGGTAGCATCACTCTCCATACTGTGGACATGATTTGATTATGGACAAATTGGTGGAAGTAGCACCTCATTTACCAGTTCTGTTGTACGTGTGAGGAGGCCAGGTTATTACAACATAAATTTTTTTCATATAACAAATATATGTTAATGTGGTGAGGATTGCAACCATATGGTCATGACTGGGTAAAATTCACTGATGTTTATTTGCTCCCTTGTATGTAATGAACAGTGCTGAGTAATTATGGTGTCACGTGAAAGCTTTGTTAGGTGGAGGTGTGTCACCACAGAATAACTGATGACAGTTGCTGTATTGGAGAATGTCATAAGAATCTGTTTTGCAATGGATACATTTGGTAGTGGTCCAGTCCTGCATTGAATCAGCCCTGGCTACATAGTCATGCCTCAGTTGTTGGTGGGATCTTCATTGTCATTGGTTTTACAATCATCAGGATGTATAGGACGCCTTCCTCTTCCTCCTCATCTCCATTCTCTTCAAAATTTACATCACTGCTAGAGGTCTCCTTTATTTCTAGGCTGCTGCCAATTGTTATGCAGCATGCAGTGTACAGCAATTATTTCTGATACCCTCACTGCTACCTACACAGGCAAACATGGCTTTAGTCACTGCCTTAATGCAGCTGTGTGCTGTTGACTGGGAATTACCAAATGTCTACCAATGGCCCATGGAAAGAGCCTAAGGCGTGGAAGTTGGGTTTGGTAGTTACCTTCACGGACATTGACAGAGATTGGGGGTTGATGAAGTGTAGCTCTATTTGCTCCAGGACCATGTCACACGTATCTGTCACAACCTTACTGCTCAACGTAAATATTGTTTAGCACTGATTTTCTGTCATATGGAAGTATGATGTCCTCGGTCAGTAAAACCTTCCCACTCTGAAGAACTTAAATGCCTGTCCTCCTCCTCCTCCAGTGGGTGTGTGCTTCTGCAGCCTCTTTTTTGATTTTTGCCATTTCTTTGGTCACCAGCTACTCACCTTGACTGGCTTTTATGTCAAAGTGCCATGCCCAACCTCTGTCTTCCTTCACACAATGCACAGTGCACACTTCACAGTTCAAATCTCTTATTGATACCTATGTGCAAGTGCCAATTGGTGCCATAAAGAATTGTCCAATTATTCCAATAACCCCACTGTCCTATTTCCTTGGGTTAAGAAAAAACTGCCAAAATGAACTTTACACTCCTTCTGTCACAAAATAGCAGATACTTTGTCAAGTGGTGGAGCTTAGGATTTCTGGGCTAATCTATCATGTTGACTATGAGATATTCTCCATGACAAAACTCCAGGCATTAGTCTGTCATGTTAAGGCTATAATGCTCATTTTGCAAGCGGAGAGACAATGCTGCAAATGTGTCCTGAGTTTTTAACCAGTTTTGTTACCATTTAAGACTGAACACTCTGAAGTTTTGCATAGTTCCACTGTGTGTCCAGCTAGGTTAACGTTACATGATTTTCTAGTGTCAAACTCAACAGTGCAACTGCAGCACAATCTTTCTGTTTTGGTTTTTCCAGCATGGATTGTACATTGGATAAAGTAATTTAACATTGATACTCTAGGTTGGAATGCTGTTTGAATACTGAATTGGAGCATGGAAATAATTGTTTGAAGTGAGAATCTCAGCTAGCATTTCCAATAGATTTTATTTTGTTTTAAATGTTTATTTACAAGCTGCAATGTAATGACCACCTCCTTTCCAGACGTGAATATTCAATGAATTTCTTTCTAAATTCACGCCCTTTCATAATTGTTTCTTGTAAGGTTTAGACAGATTCAAGATGTTTATTTCATAAGGCACCTATTGGGCATGATAAAGATGCATAAGAAACTTTAAAATTGCTGATGCAAGAATGGTTTATAAGAAAAACCATTCTTGCATCAGTGTCCTATGAAGCCACTTCAAGAGGCAGAGACCTAACTATTGGACATGAAAATAATTGAGCGCTCACCATGGCTCAGTGTTCTAAATCCACTTGCAGAGGAAATAATGTCAACTGACAGTTCAGTGCAGTTGATAAGTGCTTTCTGCATTGTCAATTCATTTTCTGAATAGGACAGTAAATTGCTGCCCCACTATACATTACTGAAACGGTTTTGTTTAACACATTGCTGTTTGTGGAAGCTTGCTGTGTGCAAATTGGTTGCCATTTTTGTACATTACAGCACTGACTACATTTCGATATTATTTCATTGGCCATAAGGTGCTTTGGATATTGGTGAGGTCAGTAAAGATGCAATGTAAGTTAAAGTTCGTTCTTTCTTAATGCTATATTTGAAAATCAGAAATATTCACAATTTATCCCAGTAACAAACTTCACCCAATGTATCAAAAGAAGAACATTTAGTTTTTTTGTGTATTTCATTGGCTAGGTTTTTGAGAAACAAAGTGTGCTGTAAAATGAATAGTCTATCAGATGATAAGAGGCATTTCATTTTGGTAAACTTAAATTGACTCTACCTACTGTAATTATTTTCGCTTTGATAGTTCAGTTGAAGTGTTGCAATGCTTGGAAGATAAGTTGGTCCTTATTTTATGTGACCTTGTGCAGCTAAAATTTAACTTCAATAGAATTTATGTAAACATTACAGTAGTTGTTGCAAGATCTGATATCCCTATTCTATGTTTTATAACACTCAGCTGTCATAACTCATAACAAATCAAACAACCCCCTTTAAGATACTCAAAAAAAAACCCCTAGAATTTAAGTGTAATTTCAGATTGCAAATGATGAGAAGAGCCTTGAATGTTCATTTGCACCAATCATGCCTCCGTTTCATCTGGCCTGATTAGGCCTAGTGCAGTTTCATCAAACTATTCAATCACAGACCTGTCATTCCAGCCGTCTGTTGATTGAAAACAATCATTGCTCTGATGGCACAATTATTCTGACCCTTTAACTAGAGGCTGCTGTGATAATGAAAGGCTGATTATGATAGTTTGTGCCTCTTTCAGTTTCCTGAGAAGGTTAATTTGGGCATCAGACGGATGTTTAATGTGTGCTTGCTAGCTACACTGAGGTAAATGAGAACGTGCTATCTCAGATATTGCATGGATATAGCTCAGCTGTCAATCATTGTCATTTACAGTTCGTGTCTTGAACGCTAGAAATTGCATTTTAGTTTCTTTCCTTGCGATTTATTTATTTCTGCCTTGAGGAGGAAGTTCATTTGCTTGGCTGTGACCTTCACAGCCTTTGAACAGAGGTGCTGTGGAGTTGGCTACGACTTCTGTTTAGCTTTCTCTGTAAAGGGGGTTGTCAGTCATTTCAGGATATGCTAGGAAAATCTTCAGGGTCACTTCAACACATTACTGTTTACCAGCCTAGTTACTGCTGTCAGTTTGTTGGTTTCTTTGGCACAAATATTTAAAAAAAAGTGTATGAGGGCATGAAAATTTTGATTTTATAATTCACATCAGTCTGAAGAATTTTATCTCTAAGCATTGGAAAGGCAATAATCACTGGAGAAAGATCTATAATAATCTTGGACCGTTTGAACATCAGTGGCGCACACTTAAATAACAGTGTGTCTTATACTAAAAGCAGATTGGAATTGCCTCAGCTTTGTGGGTTGGTGCAGCCATTGGGGTTGAAACAGATATAACTATCTCTCTTTTCGGTTTTCCATTATTTTTTTTCTTCCTTTCTTATGATAGGTTACAGGATTTATTGAAGCCATAGAAGGTCTGTCTATGGAGGTACTTTCCACTCAGGTTTGTTGGTTTTGAATTGTTCCATCACATGCTGCATTTTCATTATAAAGTAATGGATATAATCCAGTGTTGTAGTTTCACCAGTTTGGCACCTATTTTTCTGTGGTATATCAGTACCTTGCATGCCCTCCTGCAATCCTGATTGAACCAATGATGATTGTTTTGCTGGTTGGTAATGGTCAATTTGTGGGATATGCTGACCACAAGATTATAGATTATGGTTGAATATGATTCCACTAGTGGGTTTTGAGCTGCTTGAGCTTTTATGAATCTATCCTAATTAATCCAATGAGATTGTGCTATGTGGCAATGTAAACTATGCTCGGTATGTGAGTGACCAGTTTCTCAACCTGTAGTCATTAGCCACGATCTGATTGGCAATTTCAGCCACATTGCTCAAGTTCAACAAAATGCTTTGGACTCACTCACTGTCAGTCGCCCGTTAGCAACACCAAAACAAATCTGCATCACAAGCAACATTGTCAAAATGGCAATTGTAATTAATGGCTTGGCCTGTGGAAAACGCTTAAAACTGTTTTTTAATCCCAATTTTCTTTGTAAATTTTCTGTCAGTTTTGGAATTGCAGTTATACTGGATCGTGGTTTTCAAAAAAAAATGTAGTGCGTGGAACTCTGTTGCTGATCACCACCTATTGTACTGCTCCAAGTAATGAATCCTTACTCCTCTATACTGAATACCACTTGAAAGAAGCACTGAAGATGGTTAGGGGACAGACTATATTCTGGATGGAGGACCTAAATGTCCATCATAAGGAGTGACTCAGTAACACCACTACTCATGGAGTTTGTTACATCCTGAAGGATATATTTGCCAGAGTCAGCCTGCAGTGGGCAGTGACAGCACCAACAAGAGGAAGAAAACAACCATATGTCAACCTTGCTAACCTCACTGTTGTAGATGCATCTGTTCATGACATTATTGTTGGGGTGTGTTCATGACATTATTGTTGGGGTGATAACCATGCAATCCTTGTTGAGACAAAGTTCTATTTTTGCACCCTATCAGTCTGCTCTAAATCATCAGAAAATGGTAAAAGATGTTCTTGACAGTGCCATCAAGTGGAACCTATTGCAATTTGCTCACCAATACTCAGTTCAGATTCCATCAGGATAACTTAGCTTCTGTACTTGTTATGGACTATAGAATTCAGGGGGTGAGGTGAGAATGAATACTCTTGATATATCTAGTCTACATTTGACTGAGTATGGCATCAGGAACACTATCACTGAATTCAATGGAAGGTGATCTGTTGTTTGAAGCCATGTCTATCACAAGAAATAGTGGTTGTGTTCATTGAAGATCAGTAATTTGAGCCCCAGGACATTGCTGTAGGAGCTCCGGAGGAACTCTCTTCACTCGAAAATAAGTTCAGAAATGGAGATGCTTGCTGATGATTGCATGTGATTATTCATAATTCCCCTTACACTGAAGCATACTGTGTCCACATTTAACAAAACCTGGATGGCACCCAGGCTTGGAATGAAATGTGGCAATTGATATCTCCAGACAAGAACTTGTTTCCTTTTGACATTTAATGACATTTTCATCACTGAATCTCACACATCATCCTGGACATTACTAATTACCAGAAATTTAACTGAACCAGAAAAAAAAAATCCATAAGAGCGAATATGGCAGATGCTGCAAATCTGAAATAAAAGCAGAAAGGACTGGCAGTATCAGTAAAGAAACGAACAGGATTAATGTTTCGAAACAATATGACTTCTCTTCAGAACTGAATGGGAGTGGAAAATGGTGGGTTTATGTGGGAGGAATGGAGGAGTGAATGAAATTAATGGTGAGGGTGCTCAGAGCCAAAGACTAAGGAAGCGCTAACAGTGGTAAAGGGGAGATAGGGATATAAAATGTGTGTAAATGAAGGTGACAAAATGAGTCCAATCTGCTAGGCACAAACAAGACACAATGGAGGGAGGGTGGGAAGATGTAAGGAAAAATGGAGGACCGAGGCCATGCACTAAGCTGTATAAGTCAATAAAAAGTGAAAGAACTACAGGTGCTGGAAGCCAGAAACAAAAACAGAAATTGCTACAGAAACTCAGCAGGTCTGGCATCATGTTTGGAAATAAATCAGTTAACTCTGCTGTACTAGTGACCTTTCTTCGGAATAGTTCCAGAGAAGGTCACTGGACCCAAAACATTAACTCTGATTTCTCTACACAAATGCTGCCAGACTTGCTGTGTTACCAGCAATTTCTGTTTTTGTTGTGTAGTTCAATATCAAGTCCAAGGGGCTGTAATGCACCTTAGTAGAAGTCAGGTGTTATTCCTCCAGCTTGTGTTGAGCCTTGCTGAAACACTTTAGCAGGCCCAGGATAGAAATGTTAGCATGGAAGTAAGGTGGTTTATTGAAATGCCAAGCAAATGGAAGGCACCAAAAAAAATTTGGAAGCATGAGCAGGTCAAAAGCTGGGTATTCTGAGATTTGTTGTGCATATCCTGACTCCAGTATATCATCTACAAAGTGTAATTCAAGAGTGTGATAAAATATTCTCCGCTTTCTGAAAGAATGTAGCACCAACAACATTCACGATGGTCAAATCCTCCAGGATGAAACTGCTTTCATGATTTGGTACCCCATTATCATTGTAAAACTTCATTCCCTTCACAAAATAAAAACCAAAAGAACCGCGGATGCTGTTAATCAGGAACAAAAACAAAGTTGCTGGAAAAGCTCAGCAGGTCTGGCAGTATCTGTGGAGGAGAAAACAGAGTTAACGTTTTGGGTCTGGTGACCATTCCTCAGAACGGTTCTGAGGAAGGGTCACCGGACCCGAAACGTTAACTCTGTTTTCTCCTCCACAGATACTGCCAGACCTGCTGAGCTTTTCCAGCAACTTTGTTTTTGTTCATTGCTGCCACACAGTGGTGAAGTGAATGTGTCCCATTTGCAAGATGCACTGCAGTAAATCAACAAGACTTACTGATAACACCTTCCAAACCTGCAACCTCCACTAAGGAGGACAAGGGCAGCAGATGTGTGGCAGATCACTGCCTGCAAGTTACACACCAAGCCACACACCATCCTAGTAGGAAATATAACCTTGACAGGACTTCCTAATCACACTGTGATTGTACACTACTTCTACGAACTTCTCAAAGGTAAATGGGGATAAAAACAAAAACATGCCTTGTCAGCTATGCTCAGTGCCATTAATTAATTAACAAAAAAACTACTGTATACCTCAACCTCTGGGGGATAAAAGAAATTCATGAAAAATTAACAAAAACATGTTAAATATGCATGTTGAATCAGTGATCAAAGGAGCAAGAGACCTATTAAAGGAACTAGAACTGCAAGGCAAAACTTAACACACATAATCCTTCAGTGCTACAATTCTATGTCAATCAAAGATAAGGACAAAAGTGCAATTTGACTTGCAAATACACACAAAGTAACATCTGTATGCAGGTATTCTGTATTAACAAAGTATTCTGGATCACTTACTTCCACAATTCATTAACAGGACAAGACATAAGTAATGTATACTTCCACAAGGATAACCGAGGCAAAATGCACGCATAGGACTAAGTAAAGATGAGATGCCCTTAGGGGCTGAATTTTTATGGTTTGCCAGATCAGGTCAGAATTGAGAGATAAAATACGGCAACAGTGCCCTGAGTGCTGGCCTGCCACTTCTGTCCCAACATCGGTGATTTTCATAAGAGTGGGGAACTGAGAGTGGGTCAGTGAATTCACCCTTACCAATCATCAGGCCAAGTACAGTATTGTAGGAGTTTGTCACCTTCGCTTTCTATGGGACAGGTGTCTTTTAGTAACTGTCTAGTCACAGGCCAGCTCAGTGGAAGTGAAGGCAAAGTGGGCTGTGCCAGCTAATGTGAGAAGGTGAAATTTGAAGCAGAGTGATCCTACCCGAAATAGAAAGCATTTATTATATTAAAGAACATGTTACCATCTTATCCTGGTCCTGGTTTCAAGCTGCTGTCCAATATTTAAAAATTTCGAAAACTTTTGAAAATGTTTGTGTGGTCAGCAGTCACACCAATGGCTGCCAAAGTGAGTCACCATGTGACCTGAACTTCTGCCAATCCACGTCCACTCCAACAGACAGGTCTGCTCTGTGCAAATTACCAGGAGTTTCAGTTCCCCATCAGTGGCAGGTTTATGACATGGAAATGAATATTTGTCCTAATTCATACCTCATTTGGGAAAATCCAGCAGGTTTTACATTTGGGGCTGATAAAAGTGATAAGTGGCAAATTTGGCTGAAGCTGGCAATAAAGATGGGCTCTAATTGTTCAGTGTATACAGTATTGAACTGTATAAATGGTCTCAAAGAAATTTGGGGTTGACCATATATTCAATTGAGCAGAGAAAGAAATGTCAGGCTTAAGTAGTGAAGGGATTATTTGATGGAGGAGTTTTGTAATATTTGATGGTTGTTGAATAGTAGACTGCTTTCCTGCTTATGGAGATGGCAAGAACTGCCGATGCTGGAGTCAGAGATAACACAGTATGGAGTTGGAGGAACACAGCAGGCCAGGCAGCATCAGAGGAGCAGGAACGTTGACATTTTGGGTCGGGACCTGTCTTCAGAAATGGGGAGGGGGAAAGGGAGCTGGGAAATAGAGAGAGGAGGGGTGGGGCTGTGTAGGTAGGTGGGATGGTGATAGGTGAATGTAGATAGGGAGTGGTGGGATTGGCCAATGGGATGGGAGGATAGGTGGGAGAGAAGATGGACAGGCTGTGTCAGGTAAGGAGCCGGGTATGAGAGGGAGGGTTAGAGGTGGGATGAGGCCGGGGTGGGGAGATTTTAAAACTGGTGAATTCTATCTTTCGGCCAATGGGCTGTAAGTTCCTGAGGTGGAATATGCGGTGCTGCTCCTCCAGTTTGCGTATGGTGTCATTGTGACACTGGAGGACGCCCAGGATGGACATGTCACCCAGGGAGTAGGAGGGGGTGTTAAAATGGTTAGCAACTAGAAGGTGTTGTCGTTTGTCACGTGCAGAGCGCAGATGCTTTACAAAATGGTTTCCGAGTCTCTGCTTGGCCTCACCGATGTAGAGGAGGCCACATCGGGAGCAACGGACACATTTATCCCCCACGCGGATAGCCTAAAAGCCCTCTGTTTCTTCCTCTCTCACAGGCCCAACCAGTCCCCTTCCACCGACACCCTCATCTGCTTAACCAAACTCGCCCTTACCTTGAACAACTTCTCCTTTAACTCCTCCCACTTCCTACCGACTAAGGGGGTGGCCATGAGCACCCGCATGGGTCCAGGTTTTCCTGCCTCTTTTTAGGACACATGAGACAGTCCCTTTTCCACTGTTACACTGACACTATCCCCCACCTCTTCTATTGCTACATCGATGACTGTTTCGGCGCTGCGTCGTGCTCCCACGAGGAGCTAGAACAGTTCATCAACTTTACTAACACCTTTCACCCCAACCTCAAATTCACCTGGACCATCTATGATACCTCCCACCCCTTCCTGGACCCCTCTGTCTCCATCTCTCGTAACCGCCTCAACACTGACATCTATTTCAAGCCCACCAACTCCCAAAGCTACCTGGACTACACCTCCTCTCATCCACCCTTCCACAAGAATGCGATCCCTTACTCCCAATTCCTCTGCCTCCACTGCATCCGCTCCCAAGATGGAGCGTTCCACTCCCGGACATCCCAGATGTCCTTCTATTTCAAGGACCGTAATCTCCCCACTTTGTGATCAAAAATGCCCTCGACCGCATCTCTTGCATTTCCCACACTTCTGCCCTCAAACCCCCCTCCACCCAACAAAAATAAAGACAGAGAGCCCTGGTTCTCACATACCACCCCGGCAACCTCCGCATCCAGCACATCATCCACTGCCACTTCCGCCACCTACAATCCAACCCCAGGACAAAAGATATTTCCCTGCCCATCCCTATCTGCCTTTTGTCGGGAACGCTCACTCTACGACTCCGTCATCCGCTCCACACTCCCCACTGATCCCACCACACCCAGTGCCTTTCCCTGCAACCACTGGAAATGCTACACTTGCCCCTACACCACCCCCTCACCTCCATTCAAGGCCCAAAGTAAACCTTTCATATCCGACAGGGGTTCACCTGTACATCTGCCAACTTGGTCTACTGTATCCATTGGCCCAAATGTGGCCTCCTCCACATCTGTAAGACCAAGCGTTGACTTGGAGACTGTTTCATAGAGCATCTGCGCTCTGTGCATGACAAATGACAACACCTGGTAGCAAACCATTTTAACTCCCCCTCCCACTGCCTGGGTGACATGTCCATCCTGGGCCTCCTCCAGTGTCACAGTGACACCACCTGCAACCTGGAGCAGCAGCACCTCATATTCCACCTCAGGAGCCTACAGCCCGATGGCCTAAATGTGGAATTCACCAGTTTTAAAATCTCCCTACCCCAGCCTCATCTCATTGTCCAACCCTCCGTCTCATTCCCGCCTCCTTGACCTGACACAATTTATTCATCTTCTCTCTCACCTGTCTGCCCCACCCATCCCAGTGACCAATCCCCACAACTCCCAATCTGCATTCACCTATCACCATCCCACCTACCTTCCCCAGCCCCATCCCTCCTGTTATATTTGTTTCCCAGCTCCCTTCCCCCTCCTCATTTCTGAAGAAGGGTCCCGACCTGAAACATCAATTTTCCTGCTCCTCTGACACTGCCTGGCCTGCTGTGTTCCTCCAGCTCCACACTGTGTTATCTCTGCTTTCCTGCTTATGGTTTGTTCATCATTGGAAAACTACTTTGTGATTGATTTACTTTTTCGTAAATTGGATATTTTACAAACTATTTAAGAAATTCATGCATGATGCTTTGTGGTCTGATATCCAAACATTGACATTCCAGACAGGTGACACTGGAGGCTGTAGTCTTCATTTTGAGAGGTGCATTGCAGCAGTCAAACACAATATGCAAGCCTTGTAAGAAATTAGCAGCTACTTGGTGGTCATGCTCAACATGAATCTGTAGTGAAAGACTGATTTTGTACAACCCACCCCTTCTGAAACTTGGTGTAATTAAGGGGAAAATACATGGTCACTGCCAGGAGTTGGAAGGACAGTATCCACCATTTTGACTCAATGTTTAATTTGATCGAGTGATCAGTTCTAAATGGTGAGGTTTAATAGTGTAACTTGAAGTCACTATGGACATGTAGACTATAAGAGTCAACATGATAGAGAGATTCAACACAGTACAGTGCGTGGTCACAACATGCTTATGGTGTTGCATCTGTAAATAACGTTATTATTATTACACAAATCAATAACATTAAAAGTAATTAGCGTGAGCATCGATAAACTAATTGATGCCTCTTTTTGTGAATATGGGTGTGATTCCTAATTGTCCACCCACTAATGCTGCAGAAATCCTTTTCCTAGACACGACACATTCATCAATGATTGCACGATGTTCAGCACTATTTGTGACTTGCTGATATTGAAGCTGTCCATGTTCAAATGCAACAAGATCTGGACAATATCCAGGCTTGGGCTGACAAGTAGCACGTAATATTCATGCCACACAAATGCCAGGTCATTACTATCCCCAATTGGAAGCAATCATCCTAAAGCCTTTTGGTATTCAATGGTGTTACCATTACTGAATCCCCCACTATCAGTATCCTGGGGGTTACCATTCACCTGAAACTCAACTGAATCACCACATAAACATGGTGGCTACAACAGCAGGTCAGCAGTTAGGAATACTCCAGCAAGTAACTCACCTCCTGACTTCCCAAATCGTATCCACCATCTATAAGACACGAATCAGGAGTGTGATGGAATACTCCCAACTTACCTGAATAGGTGCAACTCCAACACTCAAAAAGCTTGACATCATCCAAGTAAAAGCAGCCTGCTTGATTGTCACCACATCCACAAGCATCCACTTCCTCCATCATCGATATACAGTTGCAGCAGTGTGTACTATATACAAGGTATACTGCACAAATTAACCAAAGATCCTCATACAGCACCTTCCCAATCCATGACCACTTCCACATAGAAGGACAAGGGCAGCAGATACCTGGAAGCAGCACCACCTGCAAGTTCTCCTCCAAGCCACTCACCGTTCTGACTTGGAAATATATTGCTGCTCCTTCACCATTGCTGGGTCAAAATCCTGGAATCCTCTCCTCCCTAAGGGCATTGTGAGTCTACCCACAGCATATGGACTGCAGCAGTTCAAGAAGACAATTTATCACCATCTTCTCAAGGGCAACTATGGACAGGCAATAAATGCCTGCCCGGCCAGTGATGCCCATATCCCAAGAATGAATGATTTTTAATAAAATTGGAAAAGATAAATGAAGGTAAGTCTACTACTCAGTCGATAATGCACAGAAAATATTGTAAGCACACGAGATTCCAACTACAAGTTACAAATGGATAGAAATTAGACAACATGTATGTTCCAAAATTAAAACAAAAACAAAGTGTGGGAGAAACTCAGCAGGTCCGGCAACATCTGCGGTGAGCAACGGAGATAACATCCAAACCAATGAAGGGTCACTGGACTCAAAATATTAACTCTGTTTTCCTTTCTACAGATGCTGCTGGACCGGCTGAGGTTTTCCAGTGCTTTCTCTTTTTGCTTTTGATTTTTCTGTATGTTCCGAGGTTGCTTTCAACAGAATAGATACCAAAACAGTACCATTCATGCGCAATAGACAGATGAAAGGAGTTTGATGTTGACATGGTGTATTGAGTGAATGTGTTTCGAGGGAATTTATGGCCATTCTGTGAATCAGCTGAGTCAGAGAAAAGCAAGCAATTTCCCATGAGATTATAAATTTACAGTGCTGAATGTACAGTAAGTTCATCTTCATATTTAAAAGAAGGAAATAGCAGCTTCAGAATGGGGGCTAATCCTCAACTTCCACTCCTCCTACAGAGCAGAAATTCTAGGATCAAAATACCAGCTCTAGATCAAACGCTTCAGTGACCTGCTTCCTCCCCTTAGTTGAAATCACTCCTATCCCCAAAAGATAGAACTGTTGCCACAAACCCCATATGACTTTCATTTCACTGTGAGTACATGTATCGTGCAACCCATATGTGGGGAGAAATATATCCCCCTAAACACAATTAGCACCCCTATGTCCTGAGCAGAGCTGAGGCAATAGGAGCTTATTCCCCTCAGACAAGCAGCACTCTATACAATATTTAACATGGCACCCTCTTAAATATACCTCCTTCCTTAGCACACTAATTAGTCAAAACATCCCACTACTAAAACTCATCCTCCACATGTAAGTATGGGACCCTTGCCTTTATCAGTTGTATCGTAGATTATAAGTGCAGGGAGGTCATGTTGGAGCCTTAAAAAGGCTTTGGTTAGGCCGCAGCTGGGGTACTGAGTGCAGTTCTGGTCACTTCACCGTAGAAAGGGTGTGATTGCAGCAGTGGGTGTACAGAAGAGACTCACCAAGATGTTGCCTGGGTTGGATCATTTTAGCTATGAAGAGAGGCTTGATATGTTCAGGCTGTTGTCTTTAGGTCAGAGAAGGTTGAGCAGGTACCTGATTGAGGTGTATAATAGTATGAGGAGCATGGACAGGATGGATCAGAAGTGGCTATTTCCCCTAGTTGAAGGGTCAATAACAAGGGGTCATAATTTTAAGATAAAAGGCAGGAGTTTAAGAGGGACTTGAGGAAAGATTTTTCACCCACAACTTGGTGGGAATCTGCAATGCACTACCCGGGAGGGTAGGAGATGTGGAATAGCTCATCAACAATTTTTTTAAAAGGGGATGTGAGCGCTTGAACTGTCATAACGCTCAAGGTCAAGGGTCATGGGTTGAGGGCTGGCGAGTGTGATTAATGTTGATAGATCAGTGTAGACTTGATTGGTTGAAGGATCTCTTTTGTGCTGTATGACTCTGTGACGCTCTGAAATATATCGCTGCCCAACATTGCCTCCAGTCCCCTACCTTACCACTCCCAACATGGAGCGTTACACAGCCAGCAGCAGCCAACCTTGCTGATTATTCCCCATTCTCCTCTTGGATGATTTTCTGGTAGTTTTCAGCTTTCATGTGCATACTAACTTAAGTCTCCACACTTTCATAGGGTAAACGATGATTGCATTAATTATTGTAGTAATTATTTATTTTACAGTCTTAAAGACTGAGATAGGTAAGTTCTTGATTATCAAGGGGATCAAGGATTACGGGGAGAAAGCGGGAGAATGGGGTTGAGGAACTTATCAGCCATGATTGAATGGTGGAACAGACTCGATGGGCCGAATGGCCTAATTTCTGCTCCTATGTTTTATGGTCTTATGGACTCAGTCTGTTGCATTCTCATCTCTGAACCAGAAAGTTGTGATTCTAGCCTCACTCCAGAGACTTGAACCTACAAAGTAAAATACCACCATATTGGATATTCCAAGGCCTGAAACCGAGACCTGCCTGATCTGGTATAAATGAATAATTCCATGACACTGAACAAATTCTGCATAAGTTACTTATTATTCTTTCTTCCACTTTTCTCATCATTTCTGATGAACTCTAACCTCAAATTTAATTTGTTTCTGATTTACAGTACCCAATGTCTGCTTTTATCAATTTGAATTACATGAAGGACTAATATAAACATCATCACGAATCTGCTAATCTGGTTTGGAATCCCAGTTTCCGACCCTGATATTTCTGACCCCGATTATTCTGACTCAGCTCAGGTGAAAGTTGCCCATTTATTGTTGAAATTTTTTAGGCGAGCTTCCGCGCCAGGACAGTGCAGTAAAGTCTGGAAATCCATTAAAGCTGCAGCAGAGAGGATTGGCACTGAAATCATGCATGCCTTTACCAGTAATTACCACATTCTGTAGTTTAAAGGTACTTAAGCTACATTGATAGCTACTGAGAGAAGGTAAGTAGGAAAGGGTCAGGTAGGTTTGCTGGTTCTGTGAGGGGGGTACAAGTGGCAAATTGGTGATGGACTACAGGCTGTGGATGGGTGAGGGTACAGCTGAATGGGAGATAGGGTTCCAGATGAGTGTTTGGTGCAGGTGCCAAGTGGGGTTAGCAACTAAATGGGCAAGGTCTAAGGATAGTTTAGTGCTGTTGGATCGAGGAACATTGTCAGGGCTGGTCTGGTTGGAGGGCTGGAAGAGTTGTGCACCAGGGTAGTGGTGAGGATTCCCCTGTGGAACATCAAGCGGGAGTTATGGGTTGGAGTCTTGGATCTGGTCGTGTAGCGGGTGGGACTTTCGTGATGCGCAAGGTTGGCAGAGTTGGAGGTGTCAGGTCGGGTTTCATGGTTGGACCACGGTGGGAGTGGTGGATGAGGTTTAGGGATGTGGGAGTGGGTGGCAAGGAGTGTTGGGTGTATTCAGATAAGTAAATTGGAATTTGTTTAAATTTCACACTCCAACTCAGAGTTAGAGCCTTTTTGGACGATTCCAGATGCCAGGTAATTTTGCAGTGGCAACTTCAACTTTCTGGGCAATTCCTACACTGTCAGCTGTGTCAAAACTTCTTTAAAATGCCACCAACAACTGTCTTCCCATTGGTAGATCTGGACCATTGCTTTATGTCAGAGCTCAAAAACTCATGCTTGATTATTTTGATATTTTTGTACAAAAATGGTAATTGCTTTCAGTGATAATAGCATTTTTGATGGATTTGCACAATGTGTACGGCTACCCCCATGCCTCTGAAAAGCTCAGTGAACTAAAATCTTAAAGCTCAGAGAACTACGCCTCAAATGATGAATACAGAAAACAGTGCTATTTAATACATGAGCTCTTTTTTTGCAGGTGTTAGTTTTTATGTTGTTTCACACTATATATTTGGCTCTAGATATCTCAGTTGTGGAGAGAAAATGGTATTGCAAATCTTTTCAGACATGTTCTGAGTGGCTTGATTTGTTCACCTTGTTTTACTTGTAAGTTCTTTTGATTAGCCATTCAAGGTCGGCTGTCTTCATAAGTTCTTAATAACCTTTCACATCTGATTTACTGCTGTTTCACTTGGAGTCAACAAAGTTAGACAGGAAAAATGTGATGGTGTAAGTGTGTCATTACAGGCAGTAAATATGAGCAACATGAGATGCATGGTAATTGCAAAACCTTTAATAGAGTTGTATGCTGTGTTACATCTGTACTCACCTTTCATCTTCTACATTTTAAAGACTAGGGTACAACACAAGATGCATCGGTATCTAATAGTGTCTGATGTTGAGTGCCACTGGGAAGTCAACTTTTGGCATTGAATTTAGCAGTGGGAGTTTCTGGACTTCAGCTTTTGCCTTTTATGTCTTCTTTTACTCTTGCGCTTTCTTCTTTCTTGAACGTGCACACATCACTGAATTCTCTGTGGCTGTCAGAAACAAGGCAGTTAGTGCTATTGATAACAGCAGCGTTGATCCCACTTGAAATTTCCAGGATCATGAAAATTCTAATAGTGAGGGAGAACTCACAGCATTGCACGTGCTTCTTAAAAATACTCAAAGTACAAAAGGCAGCCAGACCCACAAAGGGGTCAAGTACAAAATCTATTTGGTTTGAGCCAAAAAATACAGGAACATAAGAACAGGAGTTTGCCATTCAATCCCTCGAGCCTGTTCCACCATTCCATGAGATCATGGCTGATCTGTGGCCTAACTCATATACCCACCTTTGCCCTAATCCCTTAATACATTTACTTAATTTTAAATCTGAGTTTTGTTAACAACTGATCTAGCATCAATTGCCATTTTTGGAAGGGAGTTCCAAACCTCTAGAATATTTGTGTGTAGAAGTATATCTCCCCTGAGCAGTCTGGCTTTAAATTTTAGACCAAAATAAAGGTTTCTTGTCTCTTTAAGCCAGAAACTGTTAGGAAAGAAAATAGTGGAACAAATTTGCAAGGAAATTAGAAGCAAGTAAAAGAAGTATTGTGTAATTATAATGATGGACTTTATCATAACATTGACTGGGATTGTAGTCATGTAAGGGGCAGAGAGGAAGAAGTGTTTCAAAAGTATGTTCTGAGAAATTTTTTTAGTTCAGTATTATTACAGCTTAATGAGGAGGAAGGCATTGCTGGATCTGCTTATGGGAAATGAACTGCTTCAGGTGGATCAAGTGGCAGTGGGGAAACATCTAGGATGACAATAAACGTGAACTCATAAGGAATAAAAAGTGAAAGCTCTGGTCAAAAATTTGGCAGGTCAAAAACATCTGAAGAGAGAAACAGTTAACTTGCCAGGTCAATGACCTTTCATTGGTTCTGTTGAGATTTTCAAGATTTTATTTTGTTTTCATTTCAAGTTTATGGCATCTGCAGTGTTTTAGTTTTGTAAAAGAATCATAAGTTTTAGTTTAGTTATGGCAAAGAACAAGGGGCGATCAAGAATCAAAAATAATTCATTTGGGAAGAGCCAATTTCAATGAGGTGAAAGTGGATCTGGCCCAGATACGTTTGCTCCAAATATTGACAAGCAAATATTGAGTGGAATGAGGGGCTGCTTTTGAAGAGGAGATGATTTGCGTACAGTTGCGGTGCATTCTCACAAATGGGAAAGGCAGAACCAACAAAACCAGAACACCTTGGATGATGAAAGAGAAAACATGTAAAGTGAAGCAGCAAAAAGTGCATAAGACAGCTAACAGGTTGAAATGACATATGAGAACCAGGCTGAACATAGAAAATTCAGAGGAAAAGGCAAAAAGATATAAAAGAATCTGGTGGAGACTGTGAAAAGAGATTGAGAGCCAACATAAAAAGGACTCCAAAAGTCATCTTAGGTACTTAAATAGGATAAAGAGAGGTAGGCTGATTTGAGGAGGATTAGGCAAGGAAGTAGAGTTGGTTGTTGAGGTACAAAATAAATATTTTGCATCTGTCTTTACCAGGAAAAGATGCCATCAGTGATATTTAAAGAGGAAGTATCTGAGGTCCTGAATTGTCAAAAGAAAATCATAAAATAAGGATTAGGGAGAGGTAATAGAAAGGCTAGCTGTACTTAAAGTTCATATGTCACTGCGACTTGACGAGATGCATTCAAGGATCCAGAGAAAAATGAGGATGGACATTGTAGAAGAACTGTATCATCTTTAGACTTGGGTAGTGCCACGGGTAGAGGAATTGCTTATTTTACACCCTTGTTCAAAGATAGTGTGAAAGCCCAACAACTAAAGGTCAGTCAATTTAACTTTGATGAATGGAAAAGTGGTGGATAATGCAAATGATAATCGGACAACATTAACAGAAATTTGGAAAAATATGGATGAACTAAAAGTCAGCATGAATTCATTAAAGATGAAACACATTTATTGTTTTCTGACACAATGATGATGGTTGATTAGTATTATGCAATTGATAGGTTGTCTCTCAACTATCTCACCAGCAAAGTCAATACCATGGATAAAAGGGACATTGGCAGCATTGATCCATGGTTGGTTGAATGACCGGAAGCAGTAGTAGTGAACAGTTGCTTTTCAGGCTGGAGGAAGATGTATACTACGATCCCCCAGCAGTCAGTATTAGAACCACTCCTTTGATCTGAATTAATAACCCAGACTTCAGTACACAAAATAGGCTTGTATCATTGAAACATGGCAGCCTTTAGAGGGGATACCTATTAACTCTTAGGAAAAAAACTATACACAGTGAGAAAGAAAGGCAATTTGACCTCATGTGGCAAAATAATAAAGTTAATGATAGTGTTAGTTTGAAAGAAATACTGTACAGATCTACAAAGATTTGGCAGACTTTAAGGTCCATCAGAGTCAAAAAGAATGGGTTGAATGTAAAGAGATAGTAAGAACTGCCAATGCAGTCATAGATAACATAGTGTGGAGCTGCAGGAACACAGCAGGCCAGGCAGCATCAGAGGAGCAGGAAAGCTGACGTTTTGGGTCGGGACCCTTCTTCAGAAGAAGGGTCAGCTTTCCTGCTCCTCTGATGCTGCCTGGCCTGCTGTGTTCCTCCAGCTCCACACTGTGTGTTATTTTAGGTTGAATGTAAAGTTCCAGTGAAAGCAGACTACTAATATAAAAGCAGATAGTTAGAAGTTTTAAGAGTACTTGAATAGGAAAAGGGCAACTAAAGCTAGTGTGGCTACGTGCAAGAAAGAAAATCATGATTTGATCAGGCAGAGCCAACATGGCTTTCTGAAGGGGTAAACATCTTTTACTAATCTGTTAAAGATCTCGATGAAGTGCTGTCCATGGTGGAGAGGAAAATCCTTAGATGTGGTGTATTTGAATTTCCAAATGGCACTCTTTAAGGTACCATATCAAAGATTGCTGGAGAGAGGTGTAGCGTTAACATTTTAGCATGTATAAAGGATGGAAACAGGAAGCAGAGAGTAGGGATAAATGCATCTTTCTTAAAATGGCAAGCTTTCATTGCTGAAGTTCTACTGCAATCAGTGATGCATCTTCAACTATTTAAAATAAATGTGTGGTTTGGATAAGGGGTACAAACGTATGGTGGCTAAATTTGCTGGTGACACCAAAATAGGTAAAACTATCAGTTGACAGTAGGAGGTACAGAGCCTGCAAGGAAAGATAGACAGATCAAGTGATTCTGCAGAAAAAAAAGCTGATGGAGTAAATGTGGGCAAATGTAAACTTGTCCACTTTGGTAGGCTGAAAAGAAAAACACAGTATCCTATTTAAATGGAAAGAAATGTCAGAACTTGGTGGTATACAGAGATATGGGTGTTCTGCTACGTGAGTCACATAAAGTTAGTATACAGATATAGCAAGTGATTAGGGATGTTAACGGAACGTTCTCACTTGTTGCAAGGGGAACGACGTATAAAAATAGGGAAATTTTACGGCAGCTCTAAAGGTTATTAGTGAGAACACATTTGAAGTACTGTGTAGTTTTGGCCTTTTTATTTGAAAAAGATGTAATTGCTTTAGAAGTAGTTCAGAGAAGACTCACTCACTCCATTCCTGAAGTGAAAGGGTTACCTTGTGAAGAAGTGTTGAACAAGTTAGGCCGGTATCCGTTGAGTTCGAGACATGAGAGGCGAACTTCTTGAAATACATAAACCTATTGTGTCAGGACTTCAAAACTCTGGAGCAACCTTATGATAATGTCACAATGCTTCACATCAGAGTGTAAATATATCATGGGCAGAGTGAAAACAGAAGCTGTACTTGCTGACACCAAGGAGACTGTGCGTTAACAGTAATATCTCTCATAATGACAAATTCTAATTAGTGATACAATTTTAATAAAATAATTCAGGTAAGAGGAATGTTAATGTTAAACAATTAGAATATTTTTAGTTTTAAAAATATCAGTTTAATATTGTGTACGTCCAAGTGTGCTTGCACTATCAGCAATAGTTGGTGGTGAACATATGAGGTCAACAGTCATCATCAGTACATTGGCTGTTAGCAAACATGTTGTAAGATAGACTAGAAGGAACAATAGGATGAGATTCTGTGGAAGAAACAAAGTACATGGATATGAATACATGCAGAAGCTATAGTTATCTTAGAGTCCCTACAGTGTGGAAACAGGCCCTTCGGCCCAACGAGTCCAAAACGAACCTCGGAGTATCCCAACCACACCCATCCCCTTGTAACCCACCTAATCTACACCTCCCTGAACACTATGGGCAATTTAGCATGGCCAATCCACCTATCCTGCACATCTTTGGATTGTGGGAGGAAACCGGAGCACCCGGAGGAAACCCACACAGACACAGGGAGAATGTGCAAACTCCACACAGACAGTCACCCAAGGCTGGAATCGAACCTGGGTCCCTGGCGCTGTGAGGCAGCAGTGATAACCACTGAGTCACCGTGCTGCCCCTATACTTTATTAGGTGATGACTAATGATCAGACTCTGTTACATATGATATTTTGCAGCATTTAGTGCAGCTTTTAGACCAACAAGCAGCCAATAAAGCCTCATATCTGAACAGAAGCTGCAAAGGAAAAAAAAAATCTTTGAATAGAAACTCTTCCAGATAAACCCCCAGAAATTTATGTCTCGATAAAGACTATCACAGCTAGTAATAGGGAGAACAGGCAGTGAGAACAGTAAAAACCCACTACTAGCTAAGAAAAGGAAAGCAAATTGAGTACTGAGAAAAAAGTATTGGACATCCAAACAAATTTTAATTTTTTTTTCTTTTTATTTGTGAAGAAGGGTCTAGGCCCAAAACGTCAACCTTCCTGCTCCTCTGATGCTGCTTGGCCTGCTGTGTTCATCCAGCTTCTACACCTTGTTATCTCAGATTCTCCAGCATCTGCAGTTTCTACTATCTCTGAAACAAATTTAATCTCTAGATGGAAGGGTCATTTTCACCGCAAAACTAGGCTGATGAGCGCAGTCAAGACTTCTAATAGTACATTAACACATAACTGAACTATTGGGCTCCATGACAAAGTTAACCACTGCAAGCCAAGATGATTCTTAAGGCACAGGCTTAAAGAAAATCAACCTGAAAATGAAAAAAAAGGAATTGAGAATAAAAGTGGTTATTGCTAGTCCTAGTAACAAAGCCTTAACTCTAAAGGTGGCAGGTAAGGAGTCTTAATAATTTTAAATATTAAAATATGAAAAATCAGAAAGAAAAAGAGCATGAGTCTCATCACATGAGGTTGAATTTTACCTCCAGTTGCTAAGGGTGAATTTCAAGGAATTTCACAGTTTCTGTCCATGAGGTCTGTCAAGTTATCTCACACAATTCTCTGCAGCTTATCTTGTGTATGCATCACGCACTGTGGTACTGCAGCAGTGGATGTACTCGCCACTACCAGTGCCTTCTGCAATACACACTGCTGGTGCTACAAGTAAAGCAACTATGCAACACCAGGTCAACGCTGCCAGTCACAAATAGCACTTCACCATCGGAATATGGGAAGAATTTTCCCACAGATAACAGACAGAGGCGAGTTTGCACCCCAGTTTATCAACTGCCATTCGATTGTGGACAGGATGGTCATCAGGACCGCTAAGAGAGACCACACCATCAGCCCCTGCCAGCTTGGTCCAAAGTTGCCCTCCAGGTCAGTGAGACATCCACAATCTGGCAAGAAGATGGTTAATGACTTTCTAAATTCTGCAATCATAAATGCCACTGCCTTCTCTCTCCTGTTGCCCCACTCGCTAACTATGCCACTACACACCCCTTTCAACAAACCTCACTGCCTACCACACTCACTCTTGCATGCAGCATCTTCCTTCAATGGCGCTTACCCACACCAACCGACTAATGCTTCCTGCCCTCCAGTTCAGAACACCTCACACCTTTCCCCTACCTGCAACACAGTAACAATGGTACCAGCCACTTTAATCTCTCTCCGTCCCTGCTTCTGTCTCATTTAAATTGGATTGAATGCCAAGTGTTTTGCTGCTGCCTCATTACCTGCACTATGAATGTATTTTTACCATGCCCAAGCTTCTTACCTCTATTTTGCAACTACTTCTGTCTTGTGATTCCTGCAGGCACCAGTAACGTATGCAGTCTCTGCCTTGAAGAGACTAGCACCTCCTCCACCTGTGAGTAGGAAGTCACAGATCCCTTGGACGAAGCACTGCTGAGGCTGTAATCTGCAATTTCCACCAGCTCAGATACTGACATGTCGGTGGCTACTTCAGCTAGATTAGAATTGTGAGCAGAAGTGGTTGCTGCCCGTAGAGTGTGCCTTTGGATGTTGGGGAGTGCTGGACAAGATGGATTCCCAGGACAGCAAATGGCAAGCTCAAACTGCCAGATCCCTGCTCACACAGATGGGAGGAAAGCAAGCTGCTTATATAGGAGGTGAAAATAGGTAAAAATCATAGAACAATACAGTGCAGAAAGAGGCCATTTGGTCCATCAAGTCTGCAACAACCCTCCATAGACCCAAACCCTGAATCTATCCCCATGACCCCACGTGGCCAATCCACCTAACCTGCATAGCTTTGAACTGTGGGAGGAAACCAGAGCACCCGGCAGAAACCAACACAGACACTGGGAGAATGTGCAAACTCCACATGTACGGTTGCCCAAGGTAGGAATTGAACCCAGATGCCTGCAGCTGTGAGGCAACAGTGCTAACTACGGAGCCACTGCTGGAATAATGTGGTTAGTCTCCTTTAGCCACTGGCTTCTAAATTGCCTGATTAGAGGAAGACGTGATGGCACTTCCTTTGGAGAGTCACCTGGGATATCTAACCAATTTATCAGCAACTGAACAAGACAGTCAATGAAAATAGTAGATTCTACCCACTGTCTCCTTTCTTTGACTAGCATGTTTGGCAGACTCAAACTTCACGACCATTTAATTGCTTAAACTGTCAGGTTCTCTGATACTTTCCTCGCTTTTGTTTATTCTCAATCACCTCAGTTCAGATTTGACTCATTTTGAGTAAACTAACATCACGATGACTCAACTGTGATGAGGTACATGCATATTGTTATTATCAAGTTTAGAAGTGTAAATTATTTTCTTCATTCTTCCCTCCTAATGTTGGTTATGACATAGCTTGAATTCTTTTTAAAAAAAATACTTGATACCTCAATTCAGTATGTACTTGGCCATGTGTAAGGCAATGAGGAAAAAAATTCGGTTGAATAAGCAAGCATGAGGAGAGATTGACTAGGTTAAGAATTGTTTTCGCTGGAGTTCAGACGAATGAGGGGGGATTTCATAGTGACTTATAAAATTCTAACAGGACTAGACAGGGTAGATGCAGGGAGACTGTTCCTATGGGTGTGTCTAGAACCAGGGGTCACAGTCTGAGGATTCGGGGTAGACCATTTAGGATGGAGATGAGGAGACATTTCATCACCCAAAGAGTGGTGAGCCTGTGGAATTCATTATCACAGGAAGTAGTTGATGCCAAAACATTGAATGTATTCAAGAGGCAGCTAGATATTGCATTTGGGGTGAATGGGATCAAAGGTTATGGGGAGAAAGCAGGATTAGGCTATTGAGTTGGACGATCAGGCATGATCGTGAAGAATGGCAGAGCAGGCTCGAGAGGCTGAATGGCCTCCTCCTGCTCCTATCTTCTATGTTTCTATGTAGACAGTTTTAGTATTTTAAATACTCACTCAGTTAAATGCATAAACATTATTAAAAGGTATGGGGCTGGATGAATACAGCAGGCCAAGCAGCATCATAGGAGCAGGAAAGCTTAACGTTTCGGGCCTAGACCCTTCATCAGAAAGGTTTTTGAAAAAGGTTTTTCATTTCTGATGAAGGGTCTAGGCCCGAAACGTCAAGCTTTCCTGCTCCTATGATGCTGCTTGGCCTGCTGTGTTCATCCAGCCCCACACCTTGTTATCTCGGATTCTCCAGCATCTGCAGTACCTTTTATCTCTTATTAAAAGGTATGACTGTCCCAAATCTTTAAGCATGCACACTCACTAACAAAGTAAAACAATACAAATTACAAGCTCAGGGGAGGTGAATTTGAATAAAAAGTTGAAGTCTGAAAGTAGATTCTAGGGTTCCATGGTTGGTGAAGTTCCAGTGGGCTTACTGACCATGCAAACTGGTGGCTCTTCAGGCGACCAACTCATACAAACTGAAACCCATCCTTTTTAGAGTGGGTGATATGGCATACGAAGTTTAAATTTAATACCTGTGATGTTTTTCAAATTGTAACAGGAATAGGGTCTGACCCTTAAAAAAAACTTTTGAGAGAGAATGGCTGTGCTTTTAATGTTACTGTGTAACCAACAGACAAGTTTATAATATCATTTTTTACGAGTGTGTGTTCTGGTCATGTGATAGCTGACCTTTGGCATACAATAGGAACAATCCATGTGAACAAAGGAGTTTCAATCTCCCATTGTCAAAGATACCACGATGCCATTGATAAATACAGGAGAGACTTCAGCATTTTCTTTTTGCAGAATGAATTTAGAGAAGTTGCTTTTAGTCTGTGGTTATTTCTGCAGATGAGATGTCTGTTGCTGCTTGTGAGTTTCAACTGTTTTAATACAAATCAGTAGCTTAGCCAACAAAAATGGAAATTGCTGGCGAAACTCAGCAGGCCTGGCAGCATCTGTGAGAAGGGAGCAGAATTAATGCTTCAAGTTTGGTGACTCTGTTGCGTCACTAGACTTGAAATGTTAACTGTGTTTTCTTCCCACAGATGCTGCCAGACCGGCTGAGCTTCGCCAGCAGTTTGTGCTTTTGTTTCACATCTCCAGCATCTGCAGTTCTTTGGTTTATTTCAGTTGCTTAGCTGTGTTGTTAAGGCATCTGTTTTGTACTTCGCTGTGAAGCTTGACAGATCAGCTGTCTTCTGGAATGATTTTAAGATGCATGTCATGGCTCATTTAAAGGTACTTCTTTCAAACAAGTATCCCAAGTATTAAAATCCGTCGATGAAATTAAAGATTAATACATTTAAAGTATATTAAACATTTTCTGTATTTTGATATTGTGTATCAGTAATTTGGCTATGACCATCAAAGACTGGCGTTTTATGCAAAAGCAAACTTGAATAAGATTAAAATGCATGACCCATAAACCTAAAGAATAAATGAGTTAGGACCTTTTACTGAGGTGTTTATTATGGTTGTCTTTCTTTCCCCAGTTCCCTCTGGTCCTTCCTTCAAGGTGCTAATTCTGACTGGGAAGTTTTCACGTTTCGGTAGATGAGCTACTGAAGTCCCAGTTTCAATTTTCAGTCTGTGCTGAACTCACTTAAGTCAGCTGAGATAGCTTGAAGAGTGAAGTAATTAACTTTTTATTTTCCTGCATTAGGAAGAGTACATCTGGCAACAATTTAATGCATCCTAATCACAGGCAGCAAGGATTGAATTTGGCTCAATTATGATGCACTCTACAGTTGAATAACCTGACACTCCAATGCATTGTCCAAACATACAAATATATTACTGACCAATGGAACTATGTGCCAGGAAGGATTACAGTATCTTCAGGGAAAGAGTAGTGAAAAATACATATTTGTCAACATCATAAAAGAAACATTTTGATGCTGCCTTTCCCCATTTGGATTCATTTTTCACACTCCTGGCATCAAGGATGATGCCAATTACATATTACTAAGTAAAATGTATAAATGCAGCGTTGTCTACAGCTTCTTATTGAGCAACAATAGATTATGTCTCTGGACAGTGAGAATATGGTTACAGTAATATTCGAAATAATGTGGGTGTTTATTTTGATAAATTATGTAAATAGGATAAATGTTGTAGGCGGTTGCACCCTAGTTAAACAAAGTACAATTGCAGTGAAAGGATCAGTGGCATTTTGGTCACATAAAACCCTTTTTAATTTAATTATCGTTGTTGAGTGCAATTATGATTTAAACTTCAGACTGAGAAAATAAATGTCTTAATTTGCATTACTTTGGATATTGTTTTAGATTCCAAGCTGTCGTCAGAAATTGAATGGAATTTTGAATTAGCTATTAACCATCCAAATAAGAAGATTGTATCCTAGGTTTATGTATGAATGATAGAATTATTTAATAATTCTAAATTTCAAGTCGTAAGTGTAATAATGATTGACTTGCCAAAATATTGGGGTATTTTCTTGTCTTACAAGACTAACCAGGCTACTTTGTTTTATTTTGACAGTTGGCAGTCAGGTGGTTGGAAAATGGCTGTCGATATCAGTATATGGATGAGCTCTTACAATATGTACGCTTTGGTTTGATGAACGTTGACACACTACATGCTGTAGCCCTGTCCCACCCTCTGGTTCAGGCCAGTGAAACTGTCACAGCTTTCATAACTGAATCCTTGGAGTACCACCAGAGCATCTATGCACAGCCCATATGGCAAACTATCAGGACACGACCTCGCTTTCAGTCAGAAACACTTTATATTGTAGGTGGTAAGAAACGCGAGATTTGCAAAGTGAGAGACCTGCGTTACTTTAATCCAGTGAACCAGGAAAATGTTCACATAGCAAGGGTTTCAAACTGGAGTGAGCTGTCTCCGATGCCTGTGGGAAGAAGTCATCATTGTGTGGCTGTCATGGGAGACTTCCTTTTTGTAGCAGGTGGAGAGGTGGAACATGCAACAGGTCGCACTTGTGCAGTGAGGACTGCATGCCGTTACGATCCTCGCAGCAACACTTGGACAGAGATAGCTCCCATGAAAAACTGCCGCGAGCATTTTGTACTTGGAGCCTTGGATGAATATCTATATGCAGTGGGTGGGAGGAATGAACTGCGACAGGTTTTGCCTACTGTCGAGAGATACTGTACAAAGAAGAACAAGTGGTCTTTTGTACAGTCCTTTGATAGATCTCTCTCCTGCCATGCAGGATGTATGGCTGATGGGCTCCTTTGGATATCAGGTAAGGATCAACAGTTTTGTGTTCTAATGCCATCTGTTGAGAATCCTTCATGTACAAGTCTGTTTTACTTTTTTAAGCCTCAAATAGGTTAAATAAAAGAAAGGTTTGTTAAAGAGAGAAACTGATCTAATTTTTGATGGCTATATAAGTTTTCTAAGTACTTTGTAAATAAATAATTAGGATCTATGTAGTGTGATTGATACAGGTTAGAATGTTAAAACATTTATAATTCTGACATTTCACCTTTTATAGCACAAGAATTAAGGCAACCTGTCATGCTTTGACTACTGTCTTGGTTCAGATAGGTTCCTGCTGCTACTTCAAAGAGTAAATAAATATTTTCAAGCAACAGTCTTTAGAAAACCACATGTTTCAATAAAATCTGATCACGTTTTAATCTTTCTCACATATGAAAATTGAGTCTGGGATTGGAAAATATGACAACTTCGAATAAAAGTGAAGAGAAAGAAAAATGTTGTATTTGTAAAATTGTGCCTAACTTCAGTTACTAGAAACTTCGTTTTGTTTAAAGGCATTGAGAGTGACAAATGTAATTGTTTTGAGAAGGCGATGGATAGAATTTTCAGGAAATATTTGACAAGACACATTTCCTCATTATACCATTAATAACTTGTATTTGTATAGCACTTCTAACAAAATGAAATTATGCAAGGCACTTCAGAAGCTTTATAAAACAAAATTTAACACTGAGCCACATAAAACTTTAGGTTAACCAAAGCTTGGTCATGAACATTGGTTTTAAGGAACATTCTTAAAGGGGGAAAGCCTAATGAGACAAGAAGTTTAGGGAAGGAATTCTAGAGAGTTGGTCTATGTAACTGGAGACACAGCCGCCAATAGTATAATTAGAATTAGGGATTCACAAGAGGCCAGATTAATTGTGCATAGGTATTGTGAAGAGTTGTGGAGTTGAAGGAGACTATTAAATTAGGGCGAAGTGAGGCCATGGAGAAATTTGAAAAGCAGGATGAGAATAATAAAATCAGGGCATTGCCTGATTGGGAGCAAACAGAAATCAATAATCAGAGGTGGTGTTAAGCCAATGACTAAAGACATAGGCAACAGAGTTTTTTTGATGGCTTTGAGTTTACCAAGGGCTAAGCTGGAGAATCCGCTTTGGAATAGACAAGTACAGTGGTAAAAAGATATGGCTGAGAATTTGAGCTTCAGATAAACTGAGATTGGGGTGTAGTCAGATGAAATCACATCAAGTGTGAGTCGCGGCCTGTGTGAGTATATATTTCTGGGATTTTGGAGCATTGTGGGAATTCAGTGCAGAGGGGAAGAGGTGCTTTTCACTCAGTTGTTTTGGTTCATAGTTTGTAAAGTCTTTTTTAACAGGATCAGTTGAAGCCCAGGATCGGGTGCCCAGCACAAAGCAAAAAGTGACATCACTAGAAAACCATTGCTTATAGCTACTAATTTAACTATCTGTTGTAGGTTACATTCAGGTTAATGGTAAATAGGACAAATATTTTACAGACTAAAAACTAAAAGACCAGTCAGAAACTTTTAAATAAACAAATTAAGTAGTAATTAAAATAGAGATGCAGGGCCAGATGATGTTGTTGCAGCATGTCATGGGAGCTGGTGCACCCCATCATGGTTCACAGTGACTACATTTGTCAGTTGCTTGAAGAACTCCGGCACAGAGTTGATGAGCTAGAGTACAAGGATCAAACACTGCAAAACATTAGGAAGGAGGAGAGTTACCAGATGCTGTGTTTGAAGAGGCAGTCACATCCCTTCGATTAATTACCTCAAATTTGGTCAGTAGTCAGGGACTGGAAGGTGTGACTGCCAGTGGGGCAGACAGAAGGATCCAGAAGGTAGTGCTGCAAGACCCTCAGCCCTTGAGCTTGTCCAACAGGTTTGAGATTCTTCCTCCCTGTGTGGACGAGAGCGGGATGTAGCTGTAGGGAGGATGAGCAAATTGACCATGGAACAGGGAGCCATTGAACAGCAGGATGAAAAGAGAAATGTAGTTGTGATAGGGAGTAATTTAGTCAGGGGAATAGGCACTGTTCTCTGCAGCCAGGATCGAGAGTCCCAAAGGCTGTGTTGCATGCCTGGTGCTTAGGTTCATGATATTTCATCTGGGCTGCAGAGGATATTGGAGTGGGAGGGGAATGAACCAGTTGCCATGTTCTATGCAGATACCAATGAAATAGGTACAAAGACCAAAGAGGTTCTGTTGAGGGAATAGGAGTAGTTGGGGGCTAATTTAAAGAGTAGAACCAAAAAGGCAATTTCCAAATTGCTACCTGAGCCATGAACTAATTGTCACAGGGCCAACAAGATTAGAGGTAAATGTGTGGCTCAAAGTTTGGTTGGTTTGAAAAATGGGTTTGAGTTAGTGGGATATTAACACTAGTGCTGGGGAAGGAAGGAGCTGTTCCAGTGCTCAACCTGAATTACACTGGGATCAAGACCTGAAATGCATAACTTGGCCTGCAGACAGGGCTTTAAACTCAATAGTGGGAGGGCCGGAATTGGGTGTGTTCAGCTGCATGGAAAATCGTAAAATCAGAGGTAAAGGAGAAGGTAGGGTTGCAGGTTAGTGTTGAGGTTAATCGTTACCAGAAAATAAAAGGAAAGGACAGAATGTGACTGTCATGTTGTACTAAGGAACCATAAAAGTGTAGGGAAATTTGATAATATATCAAACTTAAAGGTTTCATGTCTTATTACACAAATCATTGAAATACATTAGATGAACTGATAGTACAAATTGAGGTAAATGAATGTGATTTCATAGCCATCATGAAAACATAGTTACAAGGAACTCAATAATGAGAACTTAATGCTCAGGGATATTTGACCTTTTGGAGAAACAGGAGGGATGGGAAAGGTGGTGGGATAGCACTATTAGTAAGTGATGAAATGAGGACAATTGTGAGAGATGATCTAGGCTTGGATGAGGTAGGGTCTATTTTGGTGGAGGTAAAAATGGCAAGAGGAAGAAGAAAAATGTAGGAGCAGTGTACAGATCACCAAACACTAGCTACTCTGTAGGAAAGGCTATAAATCAACAAAGAATAGGAGCATGTGAAAAGAATACAGCAATAATTATGGGTGCCTTTAATCTCCATGTTGATTGGGTTAATTAAATTGGAAAGGGTAACTACGACAACCAATTCAAAAGTACGTCAGCGATGGTTTCCCAGAGCAATGTGTCAGGTAGCCAACCAGAGAGCAGGCTACTTTGGATCTAGTAATGGATAATGAGGCAGGTTTAATAAATGAACTCTGAGTAAAATATCTCTTAGGAAGTAGTGATCATAACATCATTAATTTAATATCAGTTCAGGGATGAGAAATGTGGGTCAGAAACAAATGTGTTTAACTTAAATAAAGGGAATGATAATGAAATGAGGACAGAGTTAGCTAAAGTAAACAGGCCTGATGGATTAACAGGAATGACAGTATGCAAGTAATGACAGACATTTAAGGAGGTAATTCATGATTCTCAGCAAAAGTATATCCCAGGAAAGAGGAAAGATTCTGAGAGGTGTTAACCAAGAAAGTTAAGAAGAGTATTAAGTTGAAAGATAAAGTATGTAAGGAGGTCAAAGTCAGTGATAGCCCCAAAGACTAGGTTAAATTCAGAATCCAGAGAAGGCGGACTAAAACAATAATAAAGGCACAGAAAATAAACTACAAGGGCAAACTAGCATGGAATATAAGAACTGACAATAAGAACTTCTGTAAATATAATATACAGGAAGTGAAAAGTCAAAGTGAACACAGGCGCCTTAGAAAATAAATCTCTGGAGAAGGTTATGAGGAACAAGGAAATGGCATAGAAACTAAACAGATATTTTGCATCAGTCTGTACAGTGGAAGATACTTTAAGCATCCCATTAATACTAAAGAGTGCAGGAGAGGAATTAAGTATGACCACCATCACTAATGTAGTATTAGACAAACTAATGGTGCTAAAGGCTGCTAAATCCCCTGGCTGTGATGACCTGCCCCCTAGAACCTACAAAAAGGTAGATATAGAGATAGTGGATGCATTCGATGTGATATTCCAAAAATCCTTCGTTTCTGGAGAAGTACCAGAGAATTGGCAAACTGCCAATGTAACACCCCTACTCAAAAAGGAAGGGGGGAACAAAGCAGGTTAATTATAAGATGATTAGACTAATATTTCTTGTTAGAAAAGTATTGGAGTCAACTATTAAGGAAGTAATAAGGGTGGCACGGTGGCTCAGTGGTTGGCACTGCTGCCTCACAGCACCAGGGACCCGTATTCGATTTCACCCAAGGGTGACTACCTGTGTGGAGTTTGCACATTCTTCCCGTGTCTGCATGGGTTTCCTCCGGGTGCACCGGTTTCCTCCCACAGTCCAGAGATGTGCAGGCTAGGTGGATTGGTCATACTAAATTGCCCATCGTGTTCAGGGATGTATAGATTAGGTGGGTTATAGATGGATGGGTCTGGATGGGATGCTGTGAGGGTCGGTATGGACTTGTTGGGCTGAAGGGCCTGTTTCCACACTGTAGGGATTCCGTGATTCTGTGAACATATGGCAAGCTTTAATCTAATCAAGCAGAGTCAGTATGACTTCATGAAAGGGAAATAGTGTCTGACTATTTTTAATACGGTGTTTGGAGAAAATCTAAACCAGAGTGGACAGAAGGAACAGTAGATGTGTTGTATTTGGACTTCTAATAGCCATACAACAAGGTACCTTTCAAAACATGTTCGTAATAAGAGCCCACAGTGTTGGAGGCAGCACATCAGAATGGATAGAGAATTAGTTAATGAGCAGGAAACAGTGAGTGGGGATAAGAGTTCTTTTTCACATTGGCAACTGGTAACCAATGGAGTTCCGCAGGAATCAGCATTGAGACCACAACAATTTACAATATATATTAATAACTTGGAGGATACTGGATTTACTGTAGTCAAATTTGCAGATTACTCAAAAATAGGTGGAAAGGTAATTTGCAAGAGGGATACAATGTTTACAGACACTTACTGATAGATAAGTAAGTGGGCAAAAAGTTAGCAAATGGAGTATGATGTGTGAAAATGTGAAGTTACTGACATTGGAAGGGAGAACAAAAGAATAACTATTATTTAAAGGGGAAAAAATCTGCAGAAATCTGTAACATAAAGATGCTCGGAGTAGGGTGGGTGGGGGTACTTGTGCACGAAACACAGAAAGCTAGCACGCAGGTGCAGTAGGTAATCCGGAAGGCTAATGAAATGTTGGCCCTTATTTCAAGGGACCTGGAATATTAGAGTAGTGAAGTCTTACTGCAACTGTTCAAGGTTCTGATGTGACCACATCTGGAGTACTGTGAAAAGTTTTGGTCTCCATATCTAAGGAAAGATATTATTCCATTGGAGACAGTTCAGAAAAGGTTCACTAGGATGATCCCTGATACCAAGGATTGTCATTACGAGCAAAGCTAAACAAGTTGGGATTCTACTCACTGGAGTTTATAAGAATGAGAGGATAGAATACTTATGGGTCTATAGGTGTGAGGCTGGAAAAGCACAGCAGGTCAGACAGCATCCAAGGAGCAGGTAAGTCAATGTTTCAGACCGAAATCTGTCTTCAGGACTGGGGAAGGGGGGAAGCCCAGAAATAAATGTAGGGAGGCGGGTGCGGCTGGGGGAAGGGTAGAAGAGATGGTGATAGGTGGATGCAGGTTGGGGGTTATTGTGATTGGCCCGTGGGAAGGGCAGAGCAGATAAGTGAGTAGGAAGCTGGACAGGTTGGGCAGGTCAGGAGGGGGTGGACCAGACATGGGACAAGGCTGGCGGTGGAGGGATTTTGAAGCTGGTGAGGTCATTGTTAAGGCCATTGGGCCCTAAGCTTCCAAGGTAAAATATCAGGTGGTGTTCCTCTAGTTCGCATTAGGCCTTACTTTGACAGTGGAGGAGGCCAAGGATGGACATACCATCAGGAGAATGACGGGGGGAATTAGAGTGGATGGCAACCAGAAGGTCAGGTTGGTTGTTGCATACAGAGCATGGATGTTCCATGAACTGGTCGCTGAGTCTGCATTTGGTCTCCCTTAATATAGAGGAGACCACATCGGGAGCAATGGATACAATAGATCAGGTTGGATGAAGTGCAGGTGAATCTTGGCTGGATTTGGAAGGATTGTTTTGGGCCTTGGGCGGAGGTGAGGATGAGGTGTGGGGGCAGGTGTTGTACCTCTGGTAATTGCAGGGAAAGGTACCGGGTGTGGTGGAGACGTTGGTGTGGAGTATAGAGCTGACAATGGAGTTGCTGAATGAACGGTCCCTGTGGAAAGCAGACAGGGGTGGGGGGGGAATTTCTTTTTGGTGCCGGGGTCTGATTGTAGGTGGTGGAAATGTCAGAGGATGATGCATTGGATCCAGAGGTTGGTGGGGTGGTACATGAGAACTAAGGGGACTCTATCCTTATTGCTGTTGGGGCTAGGAAGTTTGAGGGCAGAAACGCGGGAAATAGAGGAGATGCGGTTGAGGCAGAGGAATTGGGAGATTGGGAAAGCATTTTTGCAGGAGGGTGGGTGAGAGGAGGTATAGTTGAGGGAGACAGTGGCTTTGAAATGGATGTCAGTGGTGAGTCAGTTTCCGGAGATGAAGATGGAGAGGTCCAGGAAGGGGAGGGAGGTGTCAGAAATAGTCCAGGGGAATTTGAGGGTGGGGTGGAAGGTGTTGATGAAGTTGATGAACTGTTTGAGCTGCTTGCGGGAGCATGAGGCCTCACTAATGAAATTATCTGTACAGTGGAGGAAGAGGTGAGGAATGGTGCCGGTGTAGTGGTGGAAGAGGGACTTTTCCACAAATCCTTCAAAGAGACTGGCATGGCTCAGGCCTATGCAGGTGCCCATGGCTACTCCTTCGGTTTATAGGAAGTGAGAGGAATCAAAGGAGAAATTGTTGAGAAATGAGGACCAGTTCAGCCAAGCAAATGAGAGTGACGGTGCAGGGGAACTGGTTGGGCCTACAGGAGGGGACAAAGCAGAGGAGCCCTCTGCATGGGGAATACAGATGTACAGGGACTGTACATCTGCCCCGATCAACCCATTGTGTCTGCCTGCTCCTGCTCGACTGAGCTCATGTCCTCCTACCTCGACTCTATTCTCTCCCCTTTGGTCCAGGAACTCCCTCCCTGCATGTGTGAAACAACCCACGCCCTCCACCTTTTTCCACAGCTTTCAATTCTCCAGCCCTCAACACCACAACTCCACCATGGACATACAGTCCCTGTACACCTGTATGCCCCACACGGAGGGCTTAAAAGCCCTCTGCTTCTTCCTCTCCCATAGGCCCAACCAGTCCCCCTCCACTGACACACTCATTCACTTGGCAGAACTGGTCCTCACACTGTGGGGCAGAGTCCTCGTGTATATTTAATGCTGAGTTAGATCAGTACTTGATCAATCAGGGATTCAAGGGTTATGGATATGAGAAATGTCAGCTCTGCCATGATCTTATTGAATGGCAGGGCAGATTCAAGTGACGAAACAACCCTATTTCTTATGGGCTTATGTTAGAAACGAAAATTGGAAATCTTAGTGACGGCTCAAATTTGTGGTCCGAAGTTCATCACAGGGTCAAATATTTCAAATACGTAGATTAAGAACACACTGCTTTATTAAACAAAAAATGGCAAACAAGTATACATTGCTACACAATTTTAAAACATGAGCTTAACATTGTGGATCCTTATAAATTTTATCTTTAATCCTAGTCACAGTGCCTTTATGATCTAAATAGGGGAGGTGTCAAGAAATTCCACAGACAACAATCCCGGAAGGAAAATGGCAAAGATGAATTTCTTTTGGCTAATATCACATATATCCAAAATCAAAAGAATGGCACTGGGTTACTGTTTATGCTGTCAATCATTAAATGCTATGTGGGCTGGGGAAAGCCAGAGACAGACAGTAAGAAAATTAAACTAAATTAGAAATAAGGGAAGGAAAAGAAAATCAAAACATGGTTTTGCTCATCACTGATTAGAGTATCAAGGTTTTTAATAACGGGTTTCTGCTGTAATTACCAACTTTTCTGTGGTGACAGAAATACATCAGCTATGCCAAAAACATTGTGGTGCATTTTTGATTGTCAGTCACAATTAGTTACAAATACTGCAATTATTGCATCGATGATTAAACACATGGCAGCTGGTAGCACTTGAGAACAAACAGCAAATAACAAATTGCATGCTCCAAAATCAGGATGAATAGAAAAAGAAGTTAGTCAAATTAATATTAAAAAAAATCTTGTGTTTGTAGAATCGAACCTTGCCTGTTACAGCAGTTTTCTGTGAGACTGTACACTTTAAGGAACATGGGCCTCTGGGACAATTTCCTAACAGGCTTATTTCTAGAGTGGGCCAGAATAGTCTTAGCAAATAGCTTACTTTACTTTTTAGGTATATTTAAACTTGTTCATCCGCTGTGATTATGCTTATTGCTACATATAGGTATATACATTGTGCACGTTCGTCATGTGCTTTTAAACCACCACAGGAAGATAAATAAGCCTTTGTTCCAGTAATTCCAAAGCTAGGTAAATCTATATCTGCACATGACATCATTACTTATATCCTTCGTGTTCTCAGTTCATATAAATGCGAAATACAAAGCAGTGCATCAAGTACCCAGATTAAAAATATTGTTAGTTCTACAAACGGTTTACAGCATTTTATAACCCCCCTGTTTTGAATTTTCAAAGTCAGAAATCAGATGACACCAGGCTATAGTCCAACAGGTTTATTTGAAATCAGAATCTTTCAGAGTGTAGCCCATACATCAGGTGAAATGAGAGTGAAGAGCACACAGCCACAGAGTTTATAGGCAGAGACATCAAAAGATCATAAAGAAGGTGAGAGTGGATCGTTGAATAGCAGGTCACTGCAGGTGATCAAAAGTGTCAGACGGTGTAAGTAAAGTGTCAACAGCTGAATAACAAGGGAAGGGATGACCTATGATCCAATTAAATGAAACAGAGATGATTACAAAATATTAAAAATAAGATGGTACTGGAGACAAACCAAATGACTGGAATAACATGATGGATATAAGAGCCATAAGCCAAGGGTCTAACCAAAATAACAAGTAATCCAAAACTGTACAAACTGATTAAGGTGAAGAGACCATAACAATTTATCAAGGTGTTGGTGTTAAAACTGCACAGTAAGGAAGATATTATAGACACAGAACAGTGGTGGCGTTACATGTAGCACAACATGGAACCCAAGATCATGGTTGAGGCTGTTTTCATGGGTAGGGAACTTGGCTATCAGTTTCTGCTCGGCGATTCTGCATTGTTGTGTATCTCCGAAGGCCGCCGTAGAGGGGCCGTATCTGAAGATCACAGGGTGAATGTTCCCTGACTGGGAGGAAACATTCCTGTTTGGCAATTGTTGTGTGGTGTCCATTCATTCATTATCATAGCATCTGAATGGTTTCACCAATATACCTTGCCTGCAGCGTATAAGAGAGACAACATAGGCCGAGTCACATGAGTGTTTGCTGTGTATGTGGTGGGTGGTGTTCTTACGTGTGATGGTAGCATCCATATTGATGATCTGACATGTATTGCAGAGGTTGCCATGGTAGAATTGTGTGGTGTTGTGTTCGATGTTGCCCTGAAGGCTGGGTAGGTTGCTGTGAATGCTGGTCTTTTTAAGGTTTGGCAGTTGCCTGAAGGTGAGATGTGGATGCATAGGGATGATTGTTGCAAGATGCGTGTCATCATGAATGACATTAAAGGCTACAAAGAACATGGCAGTCTTTATGCCTGAGGTTGTGTTCTCCAGCCGAAAATCGATGTCAGGTTAGACAAGGAGTTACAGCAATTGGGGAACGATCATAGAAGGTGGGATAATATGTTTTTTGTGGATGAGAGCTGCGCGTCACCATTAATGGGTGACAACAGCAGAGATGGAGCAGCATTGGGCCTCACATATGATAAAAACATTTCTGTCCTGCTCATCATTCCATCCAACGTGCAGCTCATCAATCTTACCATTATGTCTGATTATAGGCATTGTTAATCAACCAGTTCAGACTTGTTATGACACATCTTTGGGGCAGGTAGAGTCATGAAGTTATACAGCACAGAAACAAACTGTCAGTCTAACCTGTCTATACCAACCAGATATCCTAAACTGAGCTAGTCTCGTTTATCAACATTTGGCCCATATCCCTGTAAACCCTTCCTCTTCATGTACCCATCCAGATGTCTTCTAAATGTTGTAACTGTACCCGCCAGCTTGTTCCACACACGAACCACCCTCTGCATGAAACCGTTGTCACACAAGTCCCTTCTAAATCTTTCCCTCTCACATAAAGCCTATGCCCTCTAGTTTTGGACTCTTCTTTCCTAGGAAAAAGACCTTGGCTGTATGGGGAAGATGATGGCCTAAAGGTATTATCACTAGACTATTAATCCAGAGAGCCAGCTAATTCCCCCACTCCAATCTTCAGCCAATTCAATTCGCTCCATGTGATATCAAGGAACGGTCGGAGGCACTGAGTACTGCAAAGGCTATGGGCCCTGACAACTTTCCAGCAATACTACTGAAGACTTGTGCTCAAGAACTTGCCGCTTCCCTAGCCAAGCTATTCCAGTAGTTACAACACTGGCATTTACCCAACAATGTGGAAAATTGCCCAGGTATGTCCTGTTCGTAAAAAGCAGGACAAATCAAATCCACCCAATTACCACCCCATCACTCTACTGTCGATCATCCATAAAGTGATGGAAGGTGCCATCAACAGTGCTATCAAGCAACACCTGCTCAGTGATGCCCACTTTGGTTTCGGCCAGGGCCACTCAGCTCCTGACCTCATTACAGCCTTGGTTCAAACATGGACAAAAGAGCTGAATTCCAGAGGTGAGGTGAAAGTAACGGCCCTTGATATCAAGGCTGCACTCGACTGAGTGTGGTATCACTGAGACCTAGCGAAACTGGAATCAATGGGTATCGGGCAAACTTTCCATTGGTTAGAGTCATACCTGACGCAAAGGAAGATGTTGTGGTTGTTGGAGGTCAATCATCTCAGCTACAGGACATCTCTGCAGGCATTCCTCAGGGTGGTATCTTAGGCCCATCCACCTTCAGTTGCTTCATCAGTGACCTTCCCTCCATCATAAGGCCAGAAGTGTGGATGTTTGCTGATGATTGCACAATGTTCAACACCATTCACAAATCCTCAGAAACTGAAGTAGTCTGTGACCAAATGCAGCAAGATCTGGACAATATCCAGGCTTGGGCTGACAAGTGGCAAGTGATATTTGCGCCACACAAATGCAAGGCTATGACCATCACCAAAAAGAGACAATCTTACCACTGCCCGTTTGACATTCAATGGTGTTACCATCACTGAATCCCCCACTATTAATATCTTAGGAGTTATCATTGAACAGAGACTCTGTTGGACTCAACACATAAACACAGTGATAACAAGAGCAGGTCAGAGGCTAGGAATACTGCTGCAAGTAACTCACCACCTGACTCCCCAAAGCCTATCCATCATCTACAAGGCACAGACTGACTGACTGTGATGGAACACTCCTCACTTGCCTGGATGAGTGCAGCCCCAACAACATTCAAGAAGCTTGAAATCATCCAAGACAAAGCAGCCTGCTTGATTGGCACTACATCCACAAGCATCCACTTCTTCCTCCACCAATGCTCAGTAGCAGCAGTATATACTGTCCAGAAGATGCACTGCAGAAATTCACCAAGGATCCTCAGATAGCTCCTTCCAAATCTACGACCACTTCCATTGAGAAGGACACGGGCAGCAGATACATAAAAACATCTCCACCTTCAAGTTCCCCTCCAGGCCACTCACCATCCTGACTTGGAAATATATCACTGTTCCTTCACTGTCGCTGGGTCAAAATCCAAGAATTCCCTCCCTAGTGGCATTTTGGGTCAACCCACAGCAGGAGGACTTCAGCGGTCCAAGAAAGCAGCTCACCACCACCTGAATAGTTGTAAATTGGGAGAGGGGAGTGTGCAGCAGGACCTGAATGCCCTTGTGCACCAGTTGCTGAAGGTAAGCATGCAGGTGCAGCAGGCGGTAAAGAAGGCAAATGGTATGTTGGCCTTCGTTGCGAGAGGTTTTAAGTACAGGAGGAGGGGTGTGTTGTTGCAGTTATACAGGGTGTTGTTGACACCATACCTAGAATATTGTGAGCAGTTTTGGCCTCTTTTTCTGAGGAAGGATGCTCTTACAGTTGAGAGAGTGCAGCAAAGGCTTACCAGGCCGATTCCAGGGATGGCGGGATTGATGTATAAGGAGAAATTGACTCGGTTAGGATTGTTTTTGCTGCAGTTCAGACAAAATGGGGGCGGGGGTAGAATCTCATGGAGACTTCATAGAATCCCTACAGTATAGCAGTAGGCCATTTGGCCCATCGAGTCCACGCTGACCCTCTGAAGAGCATCCCTATCCTTTAGGATAGAGATGAGGAGACATTTCTTCACCCAAAGAGTAGTGAGCCTGTGGAATTCAATACCACAGGAAGTGGTTGATGCCAAAACATTTGAATGTATTCAAGAGGCGGCTAGATGTAGCACTTGGGGCAAATGGGATGAAAGGTTACGGGAAGAAAGTAGGATTAGGCTGTTTAGTTGGACGATCAGCCATGATCATGATGAATGGCGGATCAGGCTGGAAGGGCCGAATGGCTGCCTCCTGCTCAAATCTTCTATGTTTCTATGTTTCTCAAGACCAATTAGGGACGAGCAATAAATGTTGGCCAGCCAACGACACCCACATCCCACAAAAATGAATAAATTTAAAAAAACACCCTATCCGTGCCCCTCATGATTTTATAATCCTCAATAAACTCATCCCTTGACCTCTGATGTTCCAGGCAAAAAAAGCCTCAGCCTATTGAGCCTCTTCCTTTAGCTCAAACTCTCCAATCCCAGCAACATCCTTGTAAATCTTTTCTGAACCCTTTCAAGTTTAACAACATCTTTCCTATAGCAGAGAGACCAGAATTGAACACAACATTTTAAAACTGGCCTCACCAATGTCCTGTACATCCACAACATGACGTCCCAACTCTTGTACTCCATGCACTGACCAATAAAGCAAGTGGGCCAAATGCTGTCTCCATCATCTTGTCTACCTGTGACTCCACTTTCAAGCAACCATGCAAGTTTGACATGGCAGCTTAGGTTGCTCAAATAGAATATGTGACCTTTCATTTGTGGGAATTCATGGATCCTACAGGGCTCCTGGAAGACCACATTTGCAGGATGTGCTCCCTGCTGCAGGAATTTGAGCTCTGGATTTTTGAGGTTTTGTAACAGCTAGACATGCTGGCAGAAATAGGCTGAGAGTTACATGGTGAGATAAGAATAATAGTCCTTGGCATCGACTGTATGGCATCAAGGGGCCCCCGGCAAAACTAGAATCGATGGGTATCGGGGGCAAATCCCCTGCTGGTCAGAGTCCTGCCAGACATAGGAAGATGGTTGTCGTTGTGGTTGTGGTTGTTGGTGGTCAGTCATCTCAGCTTCAGGACATCTTTGCGGGAGTTCCTCAGTGTAGTATACCAGGACCAACTACCTTCAGCTGCTTCATCAGTTACCTTCCCTTCATCATAAAGTCAGAAGTGGAGATGTTCAGCACCATTCTTGAATCCTCAGAAACTGAAACAGTCCATGTTCAAATGCAATTGGATCCAGACAAATCCAGGCTTGGGCTGACAAATAGCAACTAACATTTCCACGATACAAAGGCCAGGCGATTATCATGTCCATTAAGAGACAATCTAACCACCACCTTTTGACATTCAATGGTGTTACCTTCACCAAAAGTCCGACTGTCAACATCCCGGGGGTTTACTGTTGACCAGAAACTCACCTGCCATGTCAATACAATGGCTATAAGTGCAGGTCAGAAGCCAGGGATACTGCAGTGAATAATTTACCTCCCACTTATCCAGAGTCTGGCCACAAGTCAGGAGAATGATGGAACACTCCCAACCTGCCCGGATAAGTGCAGCACCAATAACGTTCAAGAAGGATGTATCATCCAGGACAAAGCAACCTACCCAACTGGCACCACACTGTCAAAGGACTTGAACTTGGGCCTTCTCGCCTAGAGGTAGGGACGCTGCCACTTCACGTAACAGACCCTCAATCCAATTATTTGCAGATTATCTTTAGCAATGACTTTACATCCCAGCTGTCTGTTATCTATCCTTGATTCCTTTCTGTTTTTCATGTTAATACAAACTTTTGACAACAATATGGGATTGATTTCCTGTTACACACTCCATCAGTCCTGTCAATGCCTCCACTGCCTCTGTGCTGTCAGAATGCTTTACAACAAAAAGTCAGGATGAGCCTGTTTCCTCCATATTATTAAACAGTGGAATACCGAGGTCATCAGGCTGAATTTTACCAGAAATGGACTAAGTCAGTTTGGTGAATTTCATGGAGGATTTCTCTCTATAGGTGTCATTTCTCACACTGTTCTCCAAACCTCATCACCGATGCATCACACCTTTTATGGTGTCACACTCGTCCTGTCTTCCCTGTTACTAGAGGCAGAAATACTTGCTACTGCTGGGACCTTGAATGATCCTCACAGCTGGCACCATTTCTAAAACCCAGCTATGCATCTTGATGAATACTGCCAGCAGGAGCTGCCCTCCACCATGTATACAGTGGGAGTGGAACAAAAACTTCTCGGGGCACAAAAGTAACAGGCCTGACATTTCAAATGCAAGTTCACGTTTGCAAATGTATTGCTATTTAAAAAGAACCAAGCTACACTGGTTACCTGTCCTTGGTGTTATAAACCCTGTCCAAGGGAGTGCTAACCTTTCCCCAAAGCTCAGTATAGCCTAATATTGTCTAATTTTTCAATGGAGGGGACTATCACATAATGGAAAACCTTCAAATGTTTCAAAACATTAATTCTTATTCAACAACAGCAAAAGGAAAGAAAAATTAAACCAAAGCTGTGTTTGTTTCTGGAACAGACAGGGACTGCTTGACTTTTGAACACCAACAAATTTTACAGTCAATAGGTGATCAGTACACCAAGCTCCCATCGATTGAAACCAGGTATCCTAAACAAAAAAAAACCCTAAAAAATTCCTGTTCTGAAGAAGGGTCACTGGAGCTGAAATTCTGCTTTCTCACCACAGATACCGCCAGACCTAGAGTTTTTCCAGCAGTTTTTTTTTGTCTCAGTTAAGTCCTGTCTGGTATGGCATACCCACACTGCACTGATCTGTCACATTGAAGGTGATGTTCCTCATGCTCAGTCTTCTTTATTGTTTTCCTCTGAATACTGCTCTCACTCTTGAGCTCTTAAGAACACATTACGTCCCCTATTTGCCTGCCCCTTGTGCACAGCACAGATAGCTAGAGTTATGGGGTGAATTTTGCCTGGACTGCCCTGGAAGGGACCCCCCCCACCCCTTCTCCACTGACCAATCCAGGTTTTGGAGGCTGATCTGCAGCAGGGTTATCATAATCTTCAAGAATGGGCTGCATTTTTCCATACCCAGCCTCAGTGAGGGCTTCTTTTTAAAATTCATTTGGTCATGAGATATGGTATTGTCCATCCCTCGTTGTCTGTTGAGTGGTTTGCTTGAGCGTCTTCAGGGCAGTTGAGAGTAAACCCACATTGTCGTAAGTCTGGAGTCACATGTAGGCCAGACCAGATTTCCTTCCCTAAAAGATATTAGTGAGCCAATTTGTTTTTTTAAAAACCAATCAACAATGATTACATGGTTTCCATTTAGGTTTGCTTTTTAATTCCAGACTGTCGTTTAATTCAGATTTCACCATCTAACTCATCTCACCATTTAAAACCTGGCTGGAGAATTGGACTTTTTTTCTCCCCTCAACATCTTTCCACTGATCTCACTCCAATTTCCCAACTGACTCGCAATTGCCCAGGGCTGGGAAGATTCCAAACTGATTTTTAATCCTTGCCACAAACGCCATATCCTTGCCCACAGTTCAATTCCTTAGTCAACTGTCTTGCACTGATCCAATCTGCTTACAATGTTGATATCCCATTAGACCTACAGCTGATCATCTGAATCCATGTCCCTGACATCAGAAAGACCACCTATTTTCATCTCCACAATATTGTTTGCTTCTTTGTGACTCTACTTCAACCAGCTGCTTCTGAGTTGGTCAACCACGGCTGCGTCACCTCCAAACTTGTCTATTCTATTACTGTCCTGGTTATCCGCCCATTCTTCACGTTCCATAAAATTCAACCCGTTCAAGATTTTGTATCCTATATCAATTTGATTCAGTAGATTTGTTTTGAAGTCAAAGAAGGCTACCGTGTTGTGGGCGGGAACAAGCCAGGTTCTGTGTGAGCAGTCTATGAACTGCACAGAATTCTGCAATGAGTACAAAGCTGAGCTGCCTATCCTATTATCTCCAAATGAAGAAATTGATTGTCTTTTTTTTAATCAACCAATTCAAAAGCCTAAGAAAATACTTATGAAGTATGGTTACCATATAGAATGTCTTGAGTAGGTTAGTTGCAACCAATCTTTCTTTTTAGTAATAGTCCATGCTGCTGATACAATGTTGGGAAGCATGTCCACAGAACGTCTCGGGCTGGAGGTAAGTTCGATATTAATAAGGAGTAAATTGAGTCTTGGGATCATTTGTTAGTTTCATCCCATCACAGTAGTAATGTCCTGTGGCTTTTTAATGGCCCAAGGTGTCTGTGGTACCACAGTGTTCCTTCCAACGCAGTAATGAGGTACTACTGTGCTGACTTTGTACGTGTTAAATAACTGACTCGTTGCTGTTGAGATCTCTGACCCGCATGCTTTGACCTGTTCCAGACTCATTTTTGTTGGAAAACCATCTGTTATTGTTAGTTGTTTATAGTTGACAATATTTCAGTTCTTTCTGATAAGCCTTTTTTGTTAAATCAATGAGCTGAGATTTTAGTTTTCTGCCCATTAATAGTGCTGATGTTGAAATTCCATGATGGAGTGCTGTAGAGTAGCAGTTTAGAAGAGCTGTGAAGAAATCTGTTTTTTTAAGAGGCTTCTGATTGTTTAGATCTAATATTCAGCTTCACCATTGACTGAGGATACCTTGATGGATCTGTTGATCTCCCAGGTCTTCTCAGCTGACAATGTCTTCTAGTATCAATATCACTGTTAAGCAAATGTCTTCATTGAAGAATTCTTAGTTTCCTCAAATCATGTCAGAAAAGATAATTGTATTTCTGAAATAATTAATCCCTTTTTGATGCTGAAACAAAGTATGTCCATGTGATTATTCCACCTTTGCTTGTATTCTTTGGATAATGTTGCTGGTATATCAGGTTCAGGTTCTCCACGGATGCTGCCAGACCTGCTGCATTTTCCCAGAAATGTCTGTTTTTGATTCTGATTTCCAACATCTGCAGTTCTTTGAGTATTTTTTTTAATTAGGTTGAATCATTGATTCTAAAGCTGACTGTGCTGTTTTGGAAACTCTTTGAAACAGATGAATTTGCTGAATCAAGAGGTAAAAGATCTCTGCGATTAGGATGAATGACAGATCAGGTTTGGAGTGTCCAAATAGCCCTGCTTTTCTTTTCCTTGATCTCACATTCCTAAATTATTTTAATGAAGTAATTTAGTTTGCACATGAAATTGTCATATTTGTTTAATAAATTTTACTGGCACACCTTAAGCAGGTAGCCATTTTTAAGTGTAAGGATATACGGTGTTAGCCTAGGATACGAGGTCTGGTGTTCTGTGTCCCTTGGCTCCCACATGGGTACAATACTTGGACCCCCAGCAACATCCCAGTCTCTCTTCTGTCCTCTTCATCCAACACAAATTGTTCCTATGAAAGCCCAGACTATGTAAAAACTCTCATGGCTTCCACCTTGACTTCATCCCTATTGAATTAATTTGGCCCATGGATACAGCCTTTACTATTGAATTTTTTCACAATTGCTGAGACGCAATCGTATACAAGTTTAAAATAATGCAGCTATCTTTTTCAATCCCAAACAGCTACTCGAAATTTGAAAGTAGAGGTGTTTTGGAATGAGAAAGTCAAAGCAATATAGTGAAAATGAATTGTGCAAGCTAAAATATTGAAAATAAGCACAAAATTCTGAAAATACAAAGAAAGCCCATTAGCATTGGAACAAGAAAAGAACAGTTAATGTTTTTTGGTAGACACTCTGTCAGGACTGAAATAAAATCCTGTAAAATCATCTTTAACAGCATCAGGCGATTTAATTATGGCTGCAGCATTACTGAAACCGTAGCATGCTGATTAGACCCCTGGGAAGCAGATAGAATGAAGTGTTAATCTGTGTGATACACTCAATAGGTGAACCTTAGCATCTATGGAGGGCTGTGATTACAAGGGGTGATGTACCAGCATGTGGTCGCATAACCTAACAGCAGAGAAATCAGCTTGATGACTTTAGAGAATTCCAACAGGAAAATGCACCCCGGTTTTAAGCAAATTAAACAATAAGGACACTCTAATTTAATATCTGTTTTAGTACAATCAAATCTGTATGCAAATCTTCAGAATCCCTTACTGATAGACAAGAATGAACATAAAGTGCATACGTGAAAGGAATTTAATTACAGAAATAAATACAGGTGTGTTTAGCTTTGTAGGAGATGGAGAATATAAGAATATGTTTTATGGTGATTGTGAATTAAAAGTTTCCTCTAAAGATTAACTTCAGTTTAAAAAAATGCTTTAAAATGTATGTAAACAAAAGAAAAATGATGGGATACACGTTGGTTGCATAAAGTATGGAAATTCATAACCAAATCATGCTTCAAAGAAACCTTCAAACTAAGTTACTGAGAAACCAACACTGTTGAGTTTGTTTCAGAGATAAAAGGTACTGCAGATGCTGGAGAATCCGAGATAACAAGCATGGGGCTGGATGAACACAGCAGGTCAAGCAGCATCATAGGAGCAGGAAAACTTGACGTTTCGGGCCTAAACCCTTCATCAGAAATGGAAGG
>JAHRHZ010000040.1:420130-487524 GCA_024137785.1 Ginglymostoma cirratum
CCTTCCATTTCTGATGAAGGGTTTAGGCCCGAAACGTCAAGTTTTCCTGCTCCTATGATGCTGCTTGACCTGCTGTGTTCATCCAGCCCCATGCTTGTTATCTCTGTTGAGTTTGTTTGTGGGCAATGTACTGATAGGGGTGCTAGGGTGGGTGGGAGACTGTTCGGATCCCTAAACTTGGTGCTGCTCACTGAACTACCAAAGGGCTACGGTAAGCCTCCATGTACTTATCTAGCTGTAAACCTGTAATCCACTACTAGCTGCAGCCCCAGCCAAGCTCTGCCAATACAGCTACAATGCTATAGGATCTGTGCAGCAATAAGCAAAATTGTTTGGTGCAAAAAATGTAGGACAAATCCAACCTGACTAAATTGCAAAAGTATTTCAAAATATTATTTAGTGTTGGTGTCTGTAATTGCAGCCAATTATTGACATTGGAACATTCCATTATAAATGTTTGTAATTTTACAAATGTAGATACAAACGCATTGCTTAGAAATTAAGACAATAATAAATAAGACATTGGGATATATGTAAATAGATGGAAAGGTAGACTGGATTCCATTTGGCCACTATACACTAAGAAATTAATAATTTAGGAATAGATCAAAGAAAACCGTAAACCTACCTCTAGGACTTGGGGGTTTGAAATCAAAAATATATTTGAACAGCTTGTTTTATTTGGGAAAATATGATTGAACACAATATGGTCTGTGCCTTTTAAATGCTGAGAGGCATGGATAATTTAAATGTAAGCAAATAACTTCAACTAAGCTATTGCCTACAACATGGATTTAAATTTAACAAGCCTGAAGAAGTTCTAGAAGAGTTTGTGAGGAAACTTCTTTTATGTCTCTTGAACAGTGGATACGTGAAACTTGTTGCCAGAGGGAAGTGAAATGTTTTTGTCAATTAACATGGATGATTGGGAGTGGAATTGGAGCTTTCACTGGATAGATATCAAATGAGATTATTGATTACTGACTTCAATATAGTGGATGCTGGATTTTCACTTTCAAGGGAAGCCACCATTTAGTGGTGGAGATGTGCCTCTAGGTTTAAGAGCTTGTTTCGTTAATTTTAGGGATTAGCGGTATTTGTTAACACTGAATTACATAGCAGGAGATCAAGTAAGAGGGTCAGGATCCACAGCCAGATAGATTGTACATTGTGGGAGCAGCTTGTTTGATGCCTGTTTGACAATCTTATAAAATTGAAGTGTTTGCAATCTCCTTCAGATCATGTTGAATGCCCAAGTACACTGGAAATAGGCTTCAAAATAAGTTAAATTACATTTCACTTAGGTAAAATTAAATCTAAAGTTCAGTGTGATTGAAAACTTATTCAAATGAATATTTATATGGCCGTGTAACGTTACGCAAGTACAGTGTTTGTTTTGTTCTTTTCTGAACTCGACCTCCTACAATGGGTGAAAGGATTTTTATCGTGAAACAAATGCGATATCAATATATTTTGATTTCCCGTAATATTGTATTTTAAAGTGGATTAGCTGTTCACATTATTAAATAAATGTTCCTCTGAGGGAATTTTACTAATATGTGATGACTAAAAATGTAATGGTATAAATAATGACATTAAGAGGTGACAAGTAGAATACCAACAATAAGTTTGTATATGCATCACAGAAATCACAATATTGATATCACAAGTGCAGAAGGTAGCCATATGGCCCATTATGTCTGCAATGGCTCACTGAACATTATACATAAGTGTCAATCTCCATGCAACCCTGTGCATTGTTTATATTTGGATAACTATCCAATACCACCTTGAATATTGCATTTGAAACTACCTTCACTCCACTTCCAGGTAGTACATTCCATACCGTGACTACTCCCTGGTGATGCTATGCACAGGCCTTCAGCCTCCTGCAGGTCAAAGTCATCTGGTCCCCCGCAGGTTACAGGTTCCTTGCTGCATTGACCTAAAAGGATCAAAATAAAGCTCCTGGTTTTGTTCCTATTCTGTTTGCAACTTATCTGATCACAGAAAAAGGAGTGATGCATATTTTAGAAATGGCCTTGGGTTTGAAGAGCAAAAGCCAGTAGAAGTTTCAAGTTCAGTTTGACCCCTCCTGGTCACGGCCCTCTGGCCCATCCATGCAGGTGACAGACTACAGTGCCCTGCTGTGGACTGTCTTATGGTCTCCTCCAGGCATGGTCACTCGCTGTGCACTATCCCGATTCCCCTGCAGGTCAAGGTCCTATGGCCTCTTGCATGTCACAGTCCTCTGCCCTCTTCAGATCACAGACAATGGCACCCTGTTGAGAAGTGTGTGAATATTGGATGAGGTTAAAAAGAGGTTAAGATTAATGTCATGTGTGATACCTCTTGTCCTTGTTGGAATAACCTGCTCACTATCACAATGTAGACTCACATTTAAATAATGGCAGCTTGGGTGAGTTATTGTCGGACAGTCATTATCATATCCATAGCAATTGTAACTCCATAGCCAGCCTACCATATTTGTACATTGAGAGAAAGTATGTGGGACATTAACACGAGGTATGAAGAAATGGATTGAAAATTAACAACACATTGAAATTCTCTTCAATCGTCCATGTTCTAGAATTAATATTATTTTTCTCATGGTAGGTGGAGTGACCAACACTGCTCAGTACCAGAACAGACTTATGGTGTATGATCCAAGTCAGGTAGGCGCTAATATTAATTCCTATATTATGGTGAAATTTCACTGTATTCATCTTGGGCTTGAAGTTTTGTTAAGATTGAGAAGGTCTTCATATTAGCCAATATGTCACTGCAGCCCCAGGTCTGGAAGTCTGGCCGCTAAACTCAGGACACACCATTTTTCCTGGGAAATAATGAGGTCAATTTGCTATTTGCACATGTGGTTATGGAGGTAACTGTGCATATTATAAATGGAGCTGCCTTCAGTAAGATATAGTTTTCACCAGTGGAATGCCAAAAACATAACATGTGGGTTTTAGATCTTTCAGAGGAAGATCTAAGCCTGCCAGAGTTCTTGGGAAAAGAAGGGTACCTTATTTAATAGATCTGGGGACACCTTTGCAAGAGGTAAGTTGCCTATATGGGAGAGTGTTCTTTGATATTGTTCAAAGAAAACAGAATTTGGTATAAAATGTACGTAGAGTCATTGAGTCATACAGCATAGAAACAGACCCTTTGGTCCAACTCGTCCAAGCTGACTAGGTTTCCTTAATTGAACTAGTCCCATTTGCCTGAGTTTGGCCCATGTCCCCCTAAATATTCCCTATTCATGTACCCATCCAAATGTCTTTTGAATTGTGATTGTACTTGCCTCTACCATTTATATTTGATGGAGCTATCAAACTGTTTACAATTGTCAAGGGATTTCAGTCTCCTGGCCTTTAACTGTTTTGGCAAAAAAAAACTGCAAGAGTAATTTTTTTATTAAAAAACATCAATGCTTGCTATTCTACTTTGTATGTTGACATAAGCCTCAGGGCCATCAATATAGGATATGTGCTGAGAGATAGTAGGAACTGCAGATTCTGGAGAATCTGAGATAACAAGGTTTAGAGCTGGATGAACACAGCAGGCCAAGCAGCATGAAGAAGGGTCTAGGCCCGAAACATCAGCCTTCCTGTTCCTCTGATGCTGCTTGACCTGCTGTGTTCATCCAGCTCTACACCTTGTTATCTAGGATGTGTGCTATGTAACTGATTTCACAACATTATCACCATCACAGCGGGTATCAATCAGTTAAAAATGTGATTAATAGTTCTAAATGTTTGTAAAGTCTTTGAAAGTGGGGTTATGAATACAAATGGGATTGTAAGAACTGCAGAGATAACACAGTGTGGAGCTGAAGGAACACAGCAGGCCAGGCAGCATCAGAGGAGCAGGAAAGTTGACAGTTTGGGTCTTCTTTTCTGAAGAAGGGTGTCGACCCAAAATGTCAATTTTCCTGCTCCTGTGATGCCGCCTGGCCTGCTGTGTTTCTCCAGCTCCACACTGTGTTATTTATGAATACAATTTGTTTTTTACTGGGACTGAGTAGTTGAAGTAACTTATTTGGTGAATACTTTTGTATTGAAGTGTTTTGTTTCAAAAATAATGAATTCACTAGTAGACTTGAAGAACATTATTGTACTTCATCCCAGCATCGGTCCTGCAGTCTGACCATGGTGAATACTAGATGAGTTGGCACAAAGGATGGAAGGGCAAAAAGTGGTGGCTGAGAGGAATGCACTAGCTTGAGATGCCATAAGGGCTACAAGAGACCGTGGATTATGGGCAGAAGAGGATAGGTTGGCATGGATATATGAGGGGTCATGGTTCAGCAGAGGGACGTATGTGGTCATGAAGGAAAAAATGGGCAGTGAAAGTGGGTTTCATCTGTTGACATTGATGGGGAGTTGGAGGAGGTGTGCGAGTGAGCGCTGGAAGGCAATTTTGTTTGCTGCAATGAAGTTCAGGTCATCGATGTAGGCATTTTCCTCCGCCCATAGGGTCATAGAGCACAAACAGACCCTTTGGTCCAATCAGTCCATGCTGAATGTAATTCCAAACTAAACTAATCCCACCTGCCTGTTCCTGGCCCATATCTCTCCAAACGTTTCCTATTCATGCACTTATCCGAATGTCTTTTAAACGTTATAATTGCATCCACATCCACCACTTCCTCAAGAAATTCATTCCACACGTAACCCACCCTCTGTGTAAAAAAAAATTTGTCCCTCATGTCTTTTTTAAGTCTCTCCTCTCACTTTAAAAATGTGAACTATCATTAACCCTATCTATACCAACACGTGTGTGTGTGTGTGTGTGTGTGTGTGTGTGTGTGTGTGTAGAGGGGGTGGGGTGTGGGAGGGGCATCCCAACTCCAGTTGTCAGCCATTGCCCCCTACAACAAGAATAGAACTGACCAGGGTGTTTTCCTGACTCTACATTCCTAACTCAGGAGTGAAATTCAGGCCTTATTATTTGTAAGCACACACTAAAAATTAAACATTTTCCACAATGGAAAAGAAAACATGCTGGCAAAATCTTCAAATGGAGTTTGTTTATGGGGTCTTTTACTGGTCTGGTTAAATGCTGCATCACACAGCAATATAAAAACTGGAAATAAACAACAAAAATAATGTCAGAATTACGTAATTTCTATGGCATAGAAGGAGGCTATTTGGCCCGTCATGCCTGCACGAGTTCTGTTACCTATTGCCAAGCTCCTGTCTGTTCTCTATATCCCTGAACAATTCTATCCAAAACGTCATCCTGTGCCCTTTTGAACACCTCAAGTTAACATACCTCCACCACATTTCAAGGCAGTGCTTTCTTTACCCTAACTTTTGTGTAAAAAGAAAACTTTTCTCACACCCTTACTACTTTTGCACATCACTTTGTCTATGCCCTCTAGTTCTTCCTCTCAGATCTTTTTCAGCTGCAGCATTAAATGGCTGAGGAAGTCCTGGCTCCTTCTCCTGGTCTTAATGCTCTCAGTGTGTGAAAAAGAAACATTAATGAAGTTGGGAACATTAAGTTGGATGTGCCAGAAATGCAAAATGCAGTCCTCATGCAATCCCACCTGGAATTTCAGCCCCCTCATGACTAATCTATTGGCTGCATCTATTTGGAAAATACAACTCATTAGACATCACAGAGATGTTTACCAAAATCTCTGCTTTTAAGTGGAATCTAACTAGAATGTCAATTGGAGAATCATGGTTATTGCCTTGTTACCATTGTCCAGGTGGCCCCACCTTCCAGCCAGGCTCCAAACCAGGAATGCAGCCTGCCCAACTTTGCCCTTAAATTACAACAAATATAGTCAAGAGCAAAAACTCATATTCGACTCAGAATTATGTATGCATACTAATGTGGGTGCATTTTCAAATAGGAGACCAGGTTAAACAATGAATGCACTATGACATCTATCCAGACCAAGGAAATGGTATCTTTTCTGTAATTGATGAGAATAATCCTTTGAGCATAGATGGATTTTCATTAATTTCTTTTATAAATAGCCCTTCAATTTTAAACATCATTTTTTTCAAAATTCAAAGAAAACCAGTACTAAACATACATAATAGCACTTATGCTGTTTAATTATAAGTGCTAATAAATCAGACCACTATTTATACACGTGCTTTCTTTAAAAAAAAGTTATTGCACTGTTTAAAGAGTGAATGTTTTTCTAATCAGGTCTGTTTCATGTTTACACGTACACTGGCTTTTTAAAATTCATGTAGCATATTGTTTGAATACAGTGACTAACAGAAGTCACAGCTGGAAGGGTATGGCTTTGAATTACAATAACTTTATCATTTGGTTTTTCAGTTTGTTTCATTTTCAGGACATTCTCAAGTGCTGTGATAATTGCCATATGCCAACCAAAGAGCACACAAGTACCTCGTACAGGAAATGACCCTTTCTTCATCTAATCTGATTATTAATGCTTTATGAATTGATTTGGGATAACCAACTCTCACAATTCTATTGAGTCTAAGCTCTGCAGTCAGGAGCTCACCTGCCAGACTTTCTTCGAAAAGAAGATCAAATTGAAGAGCAAAGGAAACTTTACACAGCAAACAAATGCTGTCTGTAGTCACTCACAAAGGACCATAGAATTGGTCCAAACTCTGATTAAAAAAAGTTTCATTCAGGACAAGTAGTAGTCCGGAAATTTGATGTCACAGCATCCATTCCTCAGGTCCATAATCAGACATCAATTGTGCAGTCTGGTAGAAATGGTGCCCAGGCCCATTATCTAATAGGCATGATGCACATATTCACTATCTGGTAGGCATTGTACCCAGACTCATTAGCTGGTCAGCATAGTGCACATTTTCATTATTTAGCAGGTATGGTGCATTTGCTTATTACCTGGCCAGCATGGTACATGGACCAACTAGCTGGTAAGTGTGGTCCACATGCTCATTGTGAACCTGAAATGCACCGTCTGCCATATTTACTTCTCTGTACACATCCAGAACACCTGTTGTCAGGATCTGGAGCCCTGACTTTGACAAGTGAGAAAATAATTTTGCTAGTTTTGCTTTTTAAATAAAAAGTGGTAGAAAGAGAGTAGTGTGGATCTTGCAGTTGATTTAGAGGTTTATCTTGTGATTTTCCTCTGGTCTTTCTAGACCCAGAAGCAAAAATTTTCATTTAAAATTATTTTTGGAACGTTAATAATCCAAAAAAAAAAATGTGAAGAAGTTTGGATTACATGGAGTTTGTCAAGTTGTCGAAGGCTCCGGAGAGAGATTTTTGTTTCGGGTTGTTTGCGTGGAACTCTGAAGAGTGATCTTTTTAACTTGGTTGTCGAAGTTTTGATATTAGCAGTTTAAATAATGACAGGGATCAGGGATCAACGTTCCTTTACTCTGATCCGGAGATTTGAGAACTGACTGATCAAGGATTTGAGGAGTTGATGGGAATTTCAACTAATTGCTGGATTTTTAAGACCTTAAATATATTTTTTCTCTTCTGCCTACTTAAAATTTTAAAAAAATGGGTAAGGGAAGGGTAGTTTCTTCTTAAAGTTCTTTTCAGAGCATCTTTGAGACCCTCTAATATAGCATAAAGTTTTTAAGTTCTGCCAGAACAGTATGTCAGCAGTAATCACTCTACAAACACTGGATTCGAGAATAGTGTGCGTCTTTTTAGGCAAATCTACATGAGCAAATTTTAAAGGGACAGTTATGGCAGTCAGTGGACTGGTAGGCTCCTCCTGTCAGATGTGGGAGATTAGGGAACAATTGACTATCCCCGGAGCCTCTGTCTGCAGGAGGTGTGTTTGGATCCATCTCATATCAAACTGTCTGGAATGGCTGGAAAGACAGTTACAGTCACTGAGGACCATACAGGAGGCACAGAGTGTGATGGTTAGAAGGTTAGAGAGGTAGCTACACTGCATGTTCAGTCAGATAGATGGGTTACTGTCAGGAAAGGTAGAAAGGTAGTTCAGGAGTCTAATGTGGCCATTCCTGTATCAAACAAATATACTATTTTGGGCACTGTTGAGGATAGTTTCTCAGAGGAAAACAGAAGTGGCAGCCAGATCTTGGGAACCAAGAATGAATCCTATGTTAAGTGGGGTTTGTCAAGATTCAAAAGAGTAATTGTTATAGGGGGCTCTTCTGGCAGGGCCACAGACAGGAGATTCTGCAGCCGTGAGCATGAATTCAGGATGATATGTTGCCTCCCTGGTGCCAGGGTCAAGATAGTTGCAGCATATTGTCAAAGGGGATTGTGAGAAGCAGGAAGCTTTGTACACATTGGTAAGAATGACATAGGGAAAGGGCTGAGGCTTTGCAGAGTAAATATAGGAAGTTAGGTAGGAGGTTAAAAAGCAGTACCTCAAAGATAGTAATCTCTGGACTACTCCCAGTGCAATGTGCTAGAGAGAGTAGGAATAAGAAGAAAGGGCAGATAAATCAAAGGCTGAGGAGATGGTGCAGTGGGCAAGGATTCAAATATTTGGTTCATAGGGATCTCTTCTGAGTCAGAAGAGACCTGTTCAAAAGGGATGGGTTTCACTTGAACTGAAAGGGGACTAATATCCTGGTGGGGAGATTTGCTTGTGTTAGTCAGGAGCCTTTAAACTGGTAAGGGGGGGATTGGGGGTTGTGGGAATCCTAAGCAGGAGTGAAAGACAGATGAGGATGGTTCTGAATTTAAAAAGAACACGTTAATTAAAAAGGGCAGGTAAGAGCAAGCTGGAGAACAAGATAATGCTGAAGAAGTAAACTGCATTCATTTCAATGCAAGGGGTCATACAGGTAAGCCAGATAAACTCAAGGCGGGTATGTGAACATGGGACTGACATATCATAGTGTTAGGAAGGCAAGGTTGAACCCCTCTGATAATTAAAATCGAAACCAAGCTCCCAGTCTGTTATGGTGGGAGTAGAGGTCTCCTTCTAATAATTAAACCCAAAACACACAGAGAAGTTCGCCTCACCTCGCCTAATTTGTTAAACTGTTACGGAGAAGGGTAGGTTAAATGAAAGAAAATCTCTGATCACTTTATAAGTAATAAGCAACAATTTATTTATTTAACTCTAACAATGAACGAATTAACAGAATGACTAATAAACAGAACAATTCTGCCCTACATCCTAACTAAACAAAATTCTACTGGTATACTATTCCAATAAACACAAGTCCTACTTATATAAACTTAAGTTGTAAGAAGAAATAAATTAAGACTTAGTGTCTCAAAGTCCACACAGAATGTGTCTCCTGGAATGCCTTCTCCACTGTCTGTCCAGTCATAAACGCCTTCCTTCTGCTGTTCTCAAGTCATAAATGCCTTTGTTCCACTGATCCTACTGTTTTTTCTGTGAAGAGTCTTAGCTAGAAGTGCTGTGGTAACGTTTATGGATAAGAGGGTGCTTTCTTAGAGAGCTTACCGATTTCTTGTGAGAGCTATATGCTTATTTCTCAGATGGCAGTTCACTGTCAACCTTCAGATGCATGTTAGCTCTCTGCCGATTTTCCAAATGCCCTCTTGTTTTCTATACCCTTGAAGACCCGTCCATTTCTTACACTAGGATAGGTCCCCAGTTGCCAACACCATTTGACTTAAATTCAACTAGCTTTCAGTTTAAAAGTGTTTGGTTTAAATTAATTGGCTGATTCAAGCTAGTTGCCAAAACATCAAAACAAGCCTAAAGTTTTCAATCGCACAGCCAATTGATACATGTTTCAATTTTTAGAACTGTCTGTATTTTCTACGGCTGCTTACAGACCTATTTTCTATATCAATCTCTAAGTTCTTAAAGGGACCACAAACTGTTCTTCTTCTTTTATCATTTTTTAAACAAACAAATTCTAGCTTCCCGTCTTCCACTTCGTAATTACTCTACACAACTTCATAAAATAGCTATTACAGAAACATGGCTGAGGGAAGGACAGGTCTAGCAGCTCAATATTCTGAGATTTAGATGCTTTAGGAAGGATAGAAAGGGAGACAACAGAAGAGAGGCAGTGGCATTTTTAATTAAGGAAAACATTACTGCTGTAACTGGAGAAGATATTACTGAGGAATCGTCCAACTAAAGCACATGGGTCGAACTCAGAAACAAGAAGATGATCACCTTGTTGGGATTGTGCTATAGGTCTCCAATAGTCAGAAGGAAATTGAGGAGCAAATATGTAGAGATATCTCAGATATATATATAAGAATAATAGGGTTGTAATAGTAGGGGATTTTAACTTTCCACACATTCTCTGGGACTGCTGCAGTGTTAAAGGCTTGGATGGTGAAGCATTTGTTAAATGTGTTCAAGAAAATTTTCTTTATAATATGTAGATGCAACTACTGGAGAAGGAGCAAAACTTGGTCTTCTCTTAGGAAATAAGGCAGGGCAAGTGACTGAAGTGTTAGTGGGGGAGCACTTTGGGACTAATAATCATAATCCTATTGGTTTTAAGATAGTTATGGAAAAGGATAGACCTTGTAAAACAGTTAAAGTTCTAAATTGGGGTAAGGCAAATTGTGATAGTATAATACAAGAACTTTCAAAAGTTGATTGGAATAGACTGCAGATAAAGGGATGCCTGGCAGGTGGGAGACTTTCAGAAGTGAGATAACAAGAGTTCAGAGGCATTATATTCCTGTTCCTGTTAGAGTGAAGGATAAGGCTGGTCACAGTAGGGAACAATTGGTAAATAAAGATATTGAGGCTCTGGTCAAGAATAAGAAGGAGTTATTTATTAGATATAGACAACTGGGATCAAGTGAAAGAGTATAAGGAGTGTAGAGACACTCTTAAGAGAGAAATCAGAAGAGCAAAAAGAGGATATGAGATAGCCTTGGCAGATAAGGTTAAGGATAATCCAAGCAGATTCTCCAAGTACATTAACAGCAAAATAGCAACTAGGGAGAGAATAGGGCCCTTTAAAGTTCAATGAGGTTGTCTATGTGTGGAACCACAGGAGATGGGAGAGATACTAACCAAATATTTTGGATTAATTTTTACTGTGGAGAAATAACTGGACGCTGGGGAACTTGGGGGAAATAAATACTAGTGTTTTGAAAATGGTTTGCATAGAAAAGGAAGTGCTGGAGGTCTTAAAAAACATAAAGGTCAATAAATCTCCAGGACCTGATCAAGTGTATCCCAGGGTGTTGTGGGAAGTTAGGAAAGAAATTGCAGGGCACCTAGAAGAGATATTAGTATCATCTACAGCCAGGGGAGAGGTGCCAAAGGACTGGAGGGCAGCTAATGTTGTGCCTTTATTTAAGAAAGGCTGTTAGGAGAAGCCTGGGAGCCTGTAGAACTGAGAGTCTGGTATCAGTGATAGGTAAGTTGTTGGATGGTATTCTGAGAGATAGGATTTACATGCAGTTAGAGAGGCAAGGACTGATTAGAGATAATCTGTCTGGCTATGTGGGTGGGAAATCATGTGTTACAAACTTGGTTGAGTTTTTGAGGACATAACCAACACATTTGAGGGCAAATCGGTAGACTTTGTCTACATGGACTTTAGTAAAGCCTTTGACTAGGTTTGGCATGGTAGCCTAATTAGTAAAGTTGGGTCACATGGAATTCAGGGAGAGCTTGTTAATTGGATATAGAATTGGCTTGATGGCAGGTCAAGGTCAAAAATCACACGACACCAGATTATCGTCCAACAGGTTTATTTGAAAACACAAGCTTTCAGAGTGTAGCCCCTTTTTCAGGTGAAGTGAGAAAGAAGCACACAGAACACAGAATTTATAAGTAAATGATCAAAGGGTCACACAACGAATGAGGATGTACTAAACAAACCTAAGATGCTGTTCAATCTTTAATCAGTTAGAAGGTTTTAATGGATTAATATGTATATGTAAATTCCTGAATTTCTTTCAAGACACTGCCCTGAGAGAACTAAAGGCTTTATCATTGTAAAGAAGAGATGACATTTTAGGTGTGAGGTGTGAGGTGTGAGGCCTTGTTTAGAATCCTTGTATTTTGGTTTGGAATCAGATTGGTTTTATTTCTAAAGTAGGAATTTAAAGAATGCCACATTGACTGTAAATTGTATGTTTTTTGAACAAAATAGGTGACAGAGTATGGTGGTGGAGCGTTGTTTCTCAGACTAGAGGCAGGCATATATAATATTATTGGGTGGCATGGTGGCTCAGTGGTTAGCACTGCTGCCTCACAGCGCCAGGGGACCAGGTTCGATTCCACCCTTGTGCAACTGTCTGTGTGGAGTTTGCACATTCTGCCCATGTCTGCATGGGTTTCCTCCGGGTGCTGTGGTTTCCTCCCACAGTCCAAAGATGTGCAGGCTAGGTGGATTGGCCATGCTAAATTGCCCATAGTGTTCAAGGATGTGTAGATTACGTGGGTTACGGGGCATCGGTCTGAGTGGGATGCTGTGAGGGTCGCTGTGGATGTGTTGGGCACACGCTGTAGGGATTCAGTGATCTATGATATAAACGATTTGGCTGAGAATTTAGGAGGCATGGTTAATAAGTTTGTGGATACCACCAAAATTATTGACAGTGAAGAATGTTATCTAAGATTACAAAGAGACCTGGGTCAATTGGCTAAGGATTGGCAAATTTGGATAAATATGAAGGATTGCATTTTTGTAAAACAGACAAGGGCAGGTATTATACAGCTAATGGAAGGGCCGTGGGTAGTGTTGTCAAACAGAGAGGCCTAGGGTTTTGGTACCTTGTTCATTGAAATAGCGTCACAGATAGACAGGGTGGTCAAGGCGTTTGGCATGCATGCCTTCATTACTTAGACTATTGAGTATAGGCGTTGGGACATCATGTTAAGGTTGTACAGGACATTGGAGAGGCCTCTTCTGGAGTACTGTGTGCGGTTGTGGTTGCCCTGTTATAGGAAGGGTATTATTAAATTGGAGAAGGGTCAGAAAAAATTTACGAGGATGTTGTCAGGAATGGAGGATTAGAGTTATAGGAAGAGGCTGGATAGGCTGGGAATTTTTTCACTGGAGCGTAAGAGGTTGAGGGGTAATCTTATGGAGATATAAAATATCATGAGGGGCATAGATAAGGTGAATATCAAAGGTCTTTACCCTAGGTCGAGGGAGTTCGAAATTAGGAACTTTTAAGGTGAGAGGAGAAAGGTTTAAAAGGGACATGAGGGACTACGTTTTCACACAAAAGGTAGTTCGTATGTGGAATGAACTGCCAGAGGAAGTGCAGTTACAGCATTTAAAAGCCATTTGGACACGTACATGAATAAACAGAATGATAGAATCCCTACAGTATGGAAGCAGGCCATTTGAGGCCCATCGAGTCCACACCGACTCTCCAAAGAGCATCCTACCAAGGTTAACCCTGTCCTTGTAACCCTGCATTCCCCAGGGCTAATCCACCTCGCCTGCACATCCCTGGATATTATGGGTTATTTAGAATGGCCAATCCACCTAACCTGCACATCTTTGGACTGTGGGAGGAAACCGGAGGGAACCCACACAGACACGGGGAGAATGTGCAGACTCCACACAGACCGTCACCAGAGGCGGAATCAAACCGGAGTCCCTGACGCTCTGAGGCAGCAGTGCTAACCACTGAGCCACTGTGCTGCCAATAGGAAAGGTTTAGAGGGATATGGGCTGAATGCAGGCAAATGGGACTAGTTTAGTTTGGAAAGCTTGGTCGGTATGGAGTGGTCAGTCTGGTGACTGTCTTTTGAGTGAAGGTGCCCAGTCTCATTCTGCAGAAAAAGGATCAAAGTATGATGGTGACATATTGTGAATGTGTCTATCATGGTTGAGTGACTTGAATGCAGCGTGTTTGATGAGGTGAGTGTGAAGCAAGGTTTGTAATGGTGTAACAGATTGAGAGTTTGAAGAGAAGGAGGTACAGTGGTGTGTTGCATTGATTGTCAGAGGATAAGGAATACTGGACACTGGGGCGTTTACGGGGCTGCCGCATTGGTGACATGGAGACAGTAGGAGCAGTATTCTAAACTTGGCAGCTTTGCTGAGGTAATTGACTTTCTTTCTTTGTTGCAGCTAGTTTCTGGATTTAGTCAACAAAAGTGGAGCTGGAAAAGCAAGCAGGTCAGAGGAGCAGGGAAGTCAACGTTTCGGGCTGAAACCCTTCGTCAAGACTGGGGATAGGGAGCCCAGAAATAAATAAGAGGAGTATGGGGCGGGGGGAGGGTAGGTGAGATGGAGATAGGTGTATGCAGGTTATTGTGGTTGGACAGTGGGAAGGGCGGAGTGGCTAGGTGAGTAGGAAGATAGACAGGTTAGGTCAGGTAGGAAGGGGAGGGCTGGACACGTGATAAGGCCGGGGGTGGAGGGATTTTGAAGCTGGTGAAGTCATGTAAGCTCTCAAGGTGAAATATGAGGTGTTGTTCCTCCAGTTTAAGGATGGCCTCACTCTGACAGTGGAGGAGGCCAAAGATGGAAACCCTACCTGCATTACCAGCTTCAAAATCCCTCCACCCCCAGCCTGTCTATCTTCCCACTCACTTGTCCACTCCACCATTCCCACTGTCCAGCCACAATAACCCCCGACCTGCATCCATCTATCTCCATCTCACCTACCTTACCCCCAGCCCCAACCTCCCTCACTCTATTTATTTCTGGGTTCCCCTCCCATCCCCCGTCCTGATGAAGGATTTCGATCTGAAACGTTGACTTTCCTGCTCCTCGGGAGCTATCTGACCTGCTATTTCTTTTCTTTGACATGCTTTTCTAGCTCAACATTTATTGACTCTAGCTTCCAGCACCTGCAGTCCTTTCTGTCTCCAAGTTTCTGGATTTAATCTTCTTCATGATTTATTCCCATTGGTGCGATTGTTTCACAGACAGATTTCTCCTCCATTGGATCAGGATCTCACTCTTTTATTTACTGCCTGGGGCATGGCCTGAAAACCTTAGGTGGTGTGCTTTGCTGCAACATTATATCTGTTTAGAACCGTTTCCTCACTTTTGCATCCACAATGCATCTGTGCTTTAGGAAAGGTTGCCCTTGAGAGTCAAGAGAGTTTTAACAGAATGGAAAGAGGCCCTTCAGCCCATTGTTTTCATGCCAGCCAACAAGCACCTGTATACTGTAATCCCATTTTCCAGCATTTAGCTTGCAGCCTAATATATCTTGGTGTTTCAAGTACTCATCTATTTTTTGAATGCCTGCGGGATCCCCTGCCTCGACCACCCTTTTAGGCAGTGAGCTCCAGGTACCCACCACCTTCTGGGTGAAAACTATTTTCCGCAAATCCCCACTAAACCTCCTGCTCCTTACCTTAAGTGCGTGCTCCCTGGTTATTGATCCCTGTCTTAGGGGAGCATTTTGTCTTCATCTAATCTATTTACGTCCCTCCTTATAGAATTGTACATTTCAATCAGATCTGCCCTCAGCCTCTCTGCTCGAAGGAAAACAACTCCAGACCCTCTCTTGATAGCTGGAGCATTCCTGCCCAGGCAACATCCTCGTGAATCTCCTCTTCACCTTCTCCAGGGCAACCACATCTTTCCTATAGTGTGGTGACCAGAACTACACACAGTACTCTTGCTGTGGCCTAATCAAAGTTATATACAGCTGTATACCTTTTTAAGAATCTTTTTTAATCCGTTCATGGGATGTGGGCATCACTGGCTAGACCAACACTTATGGTTCATCCCTAACTGCCAGTGAGCAATTAAGAATCAGCCCACGTTGCTGTGAGTCTGGAGCCACTTGTAGGCCAGATTGGATAAGGATGGCAAATTTCCTTCCTTAAAGGGCACTAGTGAACCAGATTTTTGTTTTCCCCTGATAACTGCAGTGTTTTCATGGTCATCATTAGATTGTTAATTCCAGATTTTTTTTTTTTGGAATTCGAATTCTACCATCTGCCATGACAGGATTTGAACCTTAGTCCTCAGAATATTACCTGGGTGTCTGGATTAATAGTCCAGTGATAATACAATGGCCTACTGTCTCCTTGTTTTTGTATTTAATGTCTCAACTAATAAAGATAATTATCCCATATGTGTTCTTAACCACCTTGTCTACCTGTCCTGCTGTTTTCAAGGATATATGGACATGCACACCAAAGTTTCTCTCTTCCTGTATACTTCCCAGGTCCTACCATTCTTTGCATACTCTCCTGTATCACACATGCCCAATATCTAGCTTGATTGCTCTTCCTCAAACATTTGATACCTCATGATGAAGTCTTTGGGCTAATTTAATGTGCTGCCAGGGACCATATTAAACAGATATGTACGATGAGCAGTCTGTCCCCAGCATGTTCAGTTTTGGGCACTACTGAATTTCGAGACAATGATGTTTTCAATAATGAGTTATTGAACATATTTGCCCACAATCTGACCTAGCTCAAGCCTTATTCTTCAACGTGTATTTGATGATTTTACTCTAATCAGCTTGCAAGTGGAGCCCTGCAATGCAGTATCAGGCAACTAAGATTAAACCCAGCTTGTCTCTATTATTGGATATGAGGGACTGAGGACTATGCAGCTTATGTTACCAAATTGAAATCCGAACTGAGGCTCATTGTCCCTAACTTTAACTTTGACAGTCCTCTCCCAAACACCACCAAGAAACAAAAGCAGCTCCCATTAGGCTCAACCCCTACAAAGCACTGACATGACCAGGAAGACCTGATCCTTTGGTTGTTGTTCAAGTTAGATTGATGTTACTGCTGTATTGGTTCTAGGCTTACTGAACAAATGAAATAATTGCATATTTGGAAAAAAGATTTTTAACGCAATACTGCATATTTCTCAGTGATAATTTGTAGAGGTGGAGAATGTTTTGATATCCAGTTCTGAATCTCTTTACAGCCAACCCTCTGTATTTACAGGTTATGGAGGAAATGAAAATCAGAGAAAGCCTGCAAAACATACATGGGGACCTTAAATATGTCATTTAGGCATGTCCCAGTTAGGACACATTTATATTATAGGCTTTAGCCTCTTTCCTGGATTTGCTGCAGGTATGAATTAAAGATTTCTAAAGGTAAACATCATCAAACAGGGCACTCTTGTACAAGCAGTTTTGCAGACTTGTTCCAGTGGCTGGCTCTTTGAACTTTTTTATTTGGCAGCTTATCCTCCGTTCACATGAGCTTCAGCATTCTGCCTGCCTATCCTAAGCCTCCTAAGTTATTCCTCCCCATGTCCTCACACTAGCAATGCCCCTGTCTGGGACCCAACTGATTTCTCAACTGCTACAGCAGAATGTCCATTTAGCAGCTCATGAACTGCCACATGGATCAGGCTGGCACGCAAAAATGCCTTATTTTGACAACAACAGGGCCTGCCATGTGCCCACAGTAGTTAAATTGGGCCTCTTATATGTCCTGTGTTTTGGAGAGCAATTTCACAGAATGATCTGCAAGTGACATAAAAAAAATACATTGAAACTCTATGTAATTTTTAACATATTTCTGACTCTTAGAATAAATGGATCAGCCGCAGTCCAATGTTACAGAGGCGTGTATATCATGTAATGGCAGCTGTCAAGAGAAAACTTTATGTTCTTGGAGGAAATGACTTGGACTACAACAATGATCGGATTTTAGTTCGTCAAATTGACTCTTACAACATCGACACCGACCAGTGGGTACGCTGCCATTTCAACCTACTCACAGGTAGATGTTTTTAGGTTTCCTTTTTGAGAATTCTCTTAACAGGGTAGTTTGATCAAGTTTCTTGCCAAGTATGCTGAAAAAGTTAAATATAACTCTTCAATTACAAACTTTCATTATCACCCCTTTAATGTATTTATGCTGATTTCTTTGTACCAACATTTTGATACATTGACAGCACTGCCTCCATCAAGAGTTACAATCAATGTGCATCATGGGTAAGACCATTGTGTCTGCCAGTAGTGAACTGACACCATTATTTGCTGAAAAAACATTTCCTATATGCCACAGCATGAATAGCAGCAAATTGGGAGCAGCCTTGTGAAAATTAAATAGGTTCGTCAGCCTTCAGAACTTGCACATTGGAGAACGAAGGAGTGTCTGATATTAAATAATAATAATGAATTGAACAAAAAGAATTCCCTCGACTTGTACTTCTATTCAAAAACCTTTATGTTATTCCTCCAGCTGTAAACAACATTACTGCACTGCCTTATATACTCGATCGTAAAACATTCCACTGCTACGGTCAACTGTAGAATGCAGGCAGATTAAGAAATAGGGCCAATTTAATCAGTTTTAATGTCCAAGTGTACAAAAGCATTTTACAGTCGGTTACGGATTGACTAAACTTACTTCTGTAAACTCAGTGGATATCCTGTTCAAGCTGCCTGTAGACTTTTCCACCTACTCTACTACTCATTTATGATCCCATGGTACGGAAGATCGCGGCAATAATTTGGCCCGACAAATTCACTGACTGGATCAGGATTTAGATAGAGAACAAGGTCAGTTGTGCAATCCAACAAGTAGTGAAAGAATGGTCACATCAGCAGCATTTTAAAAACTTACTTTTCCTACATCTGTAGAGTTAGGGTAATAGTGTCCACTTGGGCAGGGAAAGTAGAAAAAAAAATTACTTTAAATGGAGAGAGAAGGTAGATCTGTAAAGATTCATTCACAAAATGAGGGTATCGCTGGCTAGGCCAACACTTATTGGACATCCCTAATTGACCTCATAGGTGGTATTGAGCTACCCTGTTGGATCATTGCAGTCCTCGTTGTATAGATATACTCATGGTGGTGCTAGGAAGGAAGTTATGGGATATGGTGCTGGAAAAAAGAAAAATTTCAAATATTGCTGATTTTATGATTAAAGGCAGAGATAGCTTTTGTTCTGTAACAGTGATGGAACTTTCAAATAGTAAATGGTTTCCAGGAATGATGGTATTAAATTTAGTGGAAAAGATGAAACACTTCTTGTGGCAGAGTTGTACTGTCCCTACCTCTGAGCCAGGAGGCCTGGGTTCAAGCCCTACCTGTTGCAGATGTGCACCATAATATGACTGAACAGGTTAATTAAAAATAGCTTGGCGTGTGGGAGAAACTTTGGTTCTCATGTGAATCATTAATTCAAAGTAGGGAAACGTGTGAAATAAGTTTGAAAAGCTTTACAGTGTTTATTCACAGGTTAGGATCACAGGTGTGGTGTTCTCCAAATTGTTCTTCGTTGCCACCTACTAGACTCATTAAAGAGGATGGGTTAATCACATCTGTGCTTTTGTGGAGCCACGTTAGTGTCCCTGCCTCTGGACCTGAAGACCTAGGTTTAAGTCCCACCTGCTCCAGAGGTATGTCATAACATCTCTGAACAGGTTGATTAAGAAAAATATCAATAACAATTTAGATGATTGAGGTTCTGGTTTTCCAAGCAGTAGAAGTAGTAGTGATAGGGTTTATCTAAACAAGTGAAGAAACAAAATGAATGGTTGCTGCACTAAATTCCTGATGATATAATGGAGGATATTTATACACAGATCAGTATTTCCTGTACAACAATGTAGCAGATATTTGTTTTAAACAATGCTAACCTTCAAGTGTTGGAAATCAGTGGTTAAAAATAAGAAAGGAAAATCTTTGCATTTATATAGAAATTTTCATGATACCCAAACCCTGTTAAACACAAGTATTCTTGAAATCTAGTCACTATTGTCATGTACTAGACTGGGAAACAGTGATAGTTATAAATCTCCAAAGCTACAGGAAACTTCTGTTCTGTGTTCTATTCAGTTAACAAATCTATTACTTTTGTATTTACTGTGTAACATATGAACATATGTGGTGATGCAGTAAGGTATAAACCTTACTGCATCACCACAGAAAGTGCTAAGAACCAACAAGATCATAAGGAATAGAAATTTAAGTTGACCATTTAGCATATCAAGTCTATTCTGCTGTTCACCAAGATCTTGGTTGATCTTTTATCTCAGTTCTACCTTCATCCTCTATTCCCATATCCCTAAATTCCCTTAGCAGCCAAAAATCTATTCATCTGTCTTCTAAATGAACCCTTGAATGCTTAAACAGATGTTGACTATGAATGCTATTGAATAATAGTTGACCTAAACTTCATTTTAAACATTACCTTGGTCATTGATATTTCATTAAAATACCTTTTAATGAAACTTAAATATCTACATATTTAAACAAAGTTTTATAAATTGTCAGTTGAGTAAGCCTTGCATTTTTTCACCAAAGGTCAAAATGAATCTGGTGTAGCTGTGCACAATGGAAGAATTTATCTAGTCGGTGGGTATTCCATCTGGACCAATGAGCCATTAGCATGTATCCAGGTGAGTGGTTTATCTGTTTCTTCAGATTTAGTTTAAAAGAGTAACAATTAAAATATGAGGAAGGGAAATTATTCATTTTTGTCTATTCTTCAAGATATTACAGAATGCATTAAGTACACGTATCAATTAAGAAAAGTTTATTATTCTAAATAAGAAGAAATTCAACTATAATTAAGTAAATCTGTGGGTTGCTGAATTGTAGAAGCTGCAATGTACAACTTGACTCAATGTTATGGGGATACATTTTAAGTTCAGACTTTAGAAGATTCATAATAAATTGCACTTAATCAGTAATGAGTCTAGATAAGTGAAGATGGTTAATTTTAAGAAGAACATTATTTCAAAAGACTTGTGATTAAATATATATTTATAAATATTTGGAACATAAATGTAATTTTCTTTTTTTTTTGTTTTAGGTTCTGGATGTCAGTACAGAAGGCAAGGAAGAAGTGTTTTATGGTCCAACGCTACCGTTTGCTTCCAATGGAATAGCAGGATGTTTTCTCCCAGCCCCTTATTTTACTTGCCCTAATCTTCAGACGCTGCAAGTGCCTCACCACAGGATAGGTGCTGTATGAGAGCATAGAACTTCTAGGATCTATGTGTAATGTGAATGGATGTGATTATAGATGACAACTTACACTGGTTTTGATATTTTCACCATTTTCCGTGTGTAGTCCAAAGTCTACATCCAATTGCATATATTCCAGTCATGATTACAAACAGGTAGCTTGCCTTTTCATCAATCTGTTATAAATACCTTGAATAGCTATTCTCAACGAGAATTTGATCTATAACTAGTACTATGACAACTCCTGCCTCTTCAGAAAACACATTGTAAAATTAGGACTGATAGTTTCTGTTACAGATTGTATGGATCAGAAGTGGGTTGGTAGCACTGCACATTTTGTGGGTGAATCATGTCAGGTGCAATATTTGTGAGAGTATTGGTGTGTGCACAAAGTACACCCATCAGAGATATGCAGGGCAGGCAGCATTCAACAGTGCTTTAACATCAAACATATTACATTGGAGCTCAGTATTCCAGCTAATGCCTGTCTAACTCTCTCAAACTGAGCTTTTATTCAGCAGCAGGTAGGAACCCCACCACTCAGCACAGTCAAGATATCATTGAATGTTTACAGGCTAGTTGTTAGTTGAGTTATTCTGGGTGTTTCTCTGAATTCCACAAATGCTTGGTACTTTCTTTAGTTGTTTAAAGTTGCCGAGGTTAATAAGGAGTAACGTTGCTAACTTCACAGCTTTTATACAAACAGTTGCCACTAGAGATGGATGCACTAATAGACATTCTCTTTGGAATACAACATGACTGCATGAATGAAAACAGAGGTCAAATACAGAGCGTGAGAAGCTGCAAGAAGCAAGTAGATGATGTAGGTAGGGCCTCATCGCGGGCCTTGTCTGCCCAGGGTATTCAGTAAGCAATTCTCCTCCTTTAACTTCACTGGGGAGGAAGTTGCATGATGATTGCCTTTTATAATGGCACTCTTCTTTGAAATCTGCTACAATCCGAAACCTCAGAGTAGGGAAAGGATTGCATTGTCAGTGGCAATAGCTGGAGCTGGAGATATTTGCAGCATCTTGCCGACCGCTGTTGAGTAAGTGAGGCCACAGATACTCTCTTGTTACACTCTCATCAGAGAGAAGCAGCTGAAGTGCTTTGTTAGGATTACAGGCTTTTCAATGGTGCATGGCTGTTTGAGCACCATGTCTCACTATTGGTATCAAAAGGGATTCTACCCCCTCAACATCTTGTAACAGCAGGCAGTGAATCAAGCAGGTAAATGTGATACTGTCCTGGCAGTAATTGTGATACCTTCATTCTGTCACAATTGCCTGTCCACTGCACTTCAGCTGACACTGTAAAAGCAGAGTGATTACTGACTTATGACATATTTTAAAACTGTCACTAACCAACCAGAATTAACATAGACTAAACAATATATAACAGGCAACTAACAAAACAGAAGTTTTTTTTGAAACAAGTATTTCCCTATTAACTAACAACTAAAATACTTTGACACACTTTAACTTTACATTATATTCATAGCATGTATGTATTGTTGAAAATGAAGTTCCAAACCCTTCCCAGTCTTACAGCATACAGCCATACTAGGATTTGTTTTCCATAGTCCTTTGAAAGTGACTCGATGCAGTCTCCTGAGTATACCTGAAACAAATTCAAGTAGCAAGACCTATCCTTGGTTCTTAAATCTCTTGAAGTTAAAAAGGATTCTTGACATGCTGAAACAACACGGCTGCTGCCTGGACTGCATTGGATGAGCCCTGCAGTTCACAGCAGAGTGAGCTGTTGTTATGCACCATGCTTGCTACAACTATAAAATCACGAGAGAAGAGACAGGTACAGTAAGTAACAGAAACATGAGGAGGACAGAAGGCAACCTGGAAAATCCATTTCAGGGCAAGCTGTCCACAAAAAACTCATCTGTGTACGGTGCCAAAGCTGGAACTCCCATTCACTAACAACCCTCGTAGCTTATCTTTCCTGCAATTGATAGCATCCTGTTTGACCCACAATGCAAAAGCAAAAGCCAAAATGAGATAAATTTCAAATTTAATCAATAAAATCATTCCATATTGCACACAAAGTCAAATAAACAACTTTCTCTTAATGCTTGCCATCTGTGTGCCTTCATATGATCTGGTGCTCCGACACAGTGCTATTCTAGTCATTGCAGCATGACTGGTGGAAGGCTGCTGACTTTCAATGGAAACTGCACATAGCTTTGAACCTTGAGCAATTTTAACACTAGAAAATATCGCTGCCCATGTACTTACTGGCTATTTGTTATTCTGTTTGATCTGATAGTTTTCCAGTTACTCTGGACCAGGTTATTTGTGCAAATCTTGGAATCAAGTATGCTTGTACTCTTATCCCTCCACATATTGACTCCAAAATTTTTCGTAACCCAATCTGGTTTAGAATAGATTTAAAAAGTGACCCAGAGTTCCATTCCCATTGCTATTCTTCACATTCCCTAAAGATGTCACTCTTGTATTCTTTCATGCTATTCGGAAGAGCAGTTGTGAGCTCCCAATATCCAAAATTCCCCATTGCAATCTGGCTGAGCATCAGTTATGAAAACCTGATTTTCCTTTGCTGTATTTGTGTTCTTAAATACTTCTGTACTTTTCCTTTTTCACTTTTCAAGTTCTCCTACTAGCTGGAAGTATTTTAGTGTCCAGTTTCGCGGTGACTGAAACCAAATTCCTACCTTAGTCGTAAGATCACGGAGGTGAGTTTTCATAGAAATTTCCCTGACATCCACCTGAGACAATGGAAGCCCCAGGAAAAAAAATTACAACTGTTACAGTGTATAAACATCAGAACTCATTTGGAAATTCATCCCTGTAAACCTACATTTCTAAGAATTGCTGCTAATTTTTGCATTGCATTTTCACTAATTCTCAAATTCAAATGTAGTCACAGCACCGAACAATTCATTCTAATCAATACTATTTTCCTTTGCTTTTCCTTCACCTTTCTTCTCTGGAACTTCTTGCAGTCTGAGCATGTCTCTCTCCATATCCTCGAGTTTAATAGCCCGGATTTTCTAATGACCCAATTATTCTTTCTGAAGCATCGATGAGAGTTGCGCACTGGGATATTGAAGATTCTGCTAGGCAATTTCCTATATTCCTCGAACTCTACAAAAGTATCATTTAATCGGTGAATTTGGAGGGTACTGCTGGAACTAAAGAAATAATTACATAGGAAATTTAACTTATTAAATAGTTAGTCTAACACTTCAATAACTATTAAACCAATGTCCAAATTATCTCTCACACCCTCAACTACACCTCCCCAGATCCCTTACACCCTGCAGGCACAAATACAACAAGCCCTCCACCTTTGCCACCAGACCAGACACCATCACCTCTCTGAGCAGGATCTGTCAACCCTCTTCCTGGACCTGATACCATCATTCCCCACTGCGAGACCCTCCTCTTGCTGCCAGACCCAAACTCCTTTCCCTGCTCCTGACCACACATCCCTTCCCCTGCTCTGGATCTGATGCTCCCTTTCTATTCTCTGAATCCAAACCCCCACTGCGCTTGCTCTGGACTCGAAACCCACCTCTGATCTCTGTGACCCGAGCGCCCTTCCCTGCTGCAGTCCAGACATCCCCACAACTCCCAACCCCACTGCACCGGACCCAAACTACCCCGCTCTGGATCTGACCACCGCATTCCTGCTCCTTCCCTGCTCCAGGCCCAACACCCCTCCCCTTAGACAGCACCTTACTTTTCTACCACTTAGCAGGACAAGGGCAAGAGCTACATTGGAACACCACTACCCACGTGGTCCCCACCAAGTCACACACCATTCTGAATTGGAACTATATTGCTGTTCGTACAGAAGTCACTAAGTCAAAATCCTCTCTAACAGCACTGTTGGTGTACTTACACCACATGGACTGCAGTAGTTGAAGAAGGCAGCTCATGATCACCTTCTCGTGGGGAATTAAAGATGGGCAATAAATGATTATAAAGCTTTCTCTGACCAGAACTTGATTAAATGCTTTGGAATTGTGAAACTCTTCCTGTTTACAGCTTTTGTCAAAGCAAACATTGATGTGTCTGATCTGCTGTTTCCCTAACTGATCAAGTGCATTGCCATATTCTTCTGTACCTAAATCCTCATACAGCCTCCCATGTTCTATCAGATTTTCCATTCAAAATAGTCAACAAATGAACTGACATATGAACATTGAGAATGATGCTATATCGTTCTTGCTACAGAACTCTATGTTGTCCAGGATGTTCTGGTGGCTGAACTGGAAGTATTCTAGACTCTGACCACAATTCCAGTCTCACCTTGATGTTTTCCCTTGGCAGTGAATTTTAATAGTCTCCTCTGTGTCACTAGGAGGCTGGTGAAGGCTGAAAAAAAATCTGCCACAAATTTCATTAACAGTCTTGTATTCCTGTTCATCAAGACTGTAAAACAATATCAAATGAACCACAACGTTGCAAAGGCACCTTATTTGAATCATGGTTATAATTTTAATAGTTTTATAAATAACTATTATTTGCTAGACAAAACAGCTTTATCCAGGAAACTGTCATAGCTTAAACGTTGCATGTCCTTCAGTGTTTCTAAAGCATTTTAATGTGATCTGCAGCATCAGTTATGTGCTTTAAATCTCAAAAAGATGAATATATTTTGCATTAAAACTTCAGCTAATACTTAATTATGACCCTGTGCAGACATTCCAAATGAAGGTATTACATGCTACTTATTTAGAATTAATGCAGTGCAATCATTCACATTGTATAACTCATTATTATAATAATGTTGATTCACAAAAGTCAGTCATTTTTGATCATTGTGCGGCTGCATTGTATACAATCTACAAGGTATACTGCTGCTCCTACTCTGGTTTCACCATCTAGATCCATGACGAATGTGGTCCCACAGCAGCTTTTTCCAATTATACCAATGTTTAGGTGCGGGAAGAGAAGGCATTTTAGCTAAATTTGCAGATGTTACAAACATATTAGGAAAGGTTTTTTTGAAGAGGACATAATGAGGACTTTTACATAGGCTGAGTACGTGGGAAAAATCGGGCAGGTGGAGTATAATGTGGAAACATGAAGTTCACTTCGACAGGACAAATTAATAAAGCAGATTATCAAATGGATAATGACTGCAGAATTCCATGTTGCAAAGGGATCTAGATGTTCAGGTGAAAAAGTTAAACGAAGTTAGTATGCAGGTACACCAAGTAATTGAGAGGAAAAATTGGATGCTCTCCTGTGTTATGAGAGGAATTGAACATAAACATAAGGATGTTATGCACAGTCAATACCTCTTCAAGAATAGTCTTGACAAGGTGGACATAGAAAGGATGTTTCCTCTTGTGGGTCAGTCCAGAAATCATCTACTTCTGCTTCAATTATGTATGCTTGTATGATCTCTACCACCTCGAAGGACAAGGGCAGCAGCCGTATGGGAACATGGCACCTCCTTTAAGTTTTCTTCCAAGGAAGAGGGGCCACAAGCATTCCCCTTCATCGCTGATGTGGGAGCCCAACATTGAAGCATTTGGAACAACCAATCAGCAGTGAATGATCCAACTTAGCCTCCATCTGAGGTTCCCACCATCATAAATCGAAGTTATCAGCCAATTTGATAAACTCTACATGATACCCAAAGAGAAGACTGAAGGCACTAGATACTGTGAAGGCTCTGATCCCTAACAACATTCTGACAATAGTGTTGAAGAAGTGGTCCAGAAGTAGTGAAGCTGTTCCAGATTGGCTACGACACTAACACCTACCTGGAAATGTGGACAGTTTGCTCAGATAAATCCTGTCTACAGAAAGCAGGACAAATCCAGCAACACTAACCTATCAGTCTACTCTCAATCATCAACAAAATGATAGGAGGGTGGCATGAGTAGTGTTATCAAGCAGCAATAAAAACAAAATTTCCAGAAGTACTTGGCAGATCTGGACACTCGGTACTTACTCATCAAAACCAACTCGCTGATGCTCAGTCTGAGTCCTGCCAGGTCCACTCCGCTCCAAATCACATTATAGCATTGTTCCAAAGATGGACAAAGGAGCTAAATTCTTCCACCACAATGATTGCCTTGACATCAAGGTAGCACTTGACTGATTGTGGCATCAAGGATGTTGTGATTGGAAAAGTGAAGTCAGTGGGAACTAAATAAAGGTTTCCAATGGCTGGGGCCATATCTAGCACAAAGAAAGGTGGTGTGTTTGTTAAAAGCCAATCATTTCAACCTCAGGCAATGACTGAAAGAAGGATAGAGGACGCAGTGGTGATTATTTTCCAGCATTCTGTGGACTCTGGAAGAGTTCCACTGGACTGGAGGGTAGCTAATGTAACCCCACTCTTTAAAAAAGGAGGGAGAGAGAAAATGGGGAATTATACATTGGTTACCCTGACATCGGTGGTGGGAAAAATGCTGGAGTCAATTATTAGGACATGATAACTGAGCATTTGAAAAGTAGTGACAGAATCAGTCATAGTCAGCATGGATTCACTAACGGGAAATCATGCTTGACAAATCCTCTGGAACATTTTAAGGATACGACCAGTAGCGTGGACAGGGGTGAATCAGTAGATATGTGTATCTGGATTTTCAAAAGGCTTTCAACAAAGTTCCATACAAGAGATTAGTAAGAACAATTAAAACTCATGGTATCAGAGATAATGTATTTATGTGGATGAAGAACTGGTTGGCAGACAGGAAGCAGAGCGTTGGAATAAATGGATCCTTTACAGACTGGCAGGCAGTGATGAGTGGAATGGCACAGTGTTCAGTGCTGGGACCCTAGCTGTTCACAACATACATTAATGATTTGGATGAAGGAATTGAATGCAATATCTCCAAATTTGCAGATGACACTGAGCTGGATGGCAGTGTGTGCTATGAGGAGGATGCTAAGAGACTGCAGGGTGACTTGGACAGACTGGCCGAGTGGGCAAATACTTGGCAAATGCAATGTAATGTGGATAAATGTGACGATATCCACATTGGTGGCAATAACAGGAAGGCAGATTATTATCTGAATGATGGCAGTTTAGGAAAAGGTAGGCGCAACGAGACCTGAGTGTCATGGTGGAACAGTCGCTGAATGTTGGCATGCAGGTGCAGGAGGCAGTGAGGAAAGCTAATGGCATGCCGGCCTTCATAGCGAGAGGATTTGAGTATCGGAGTAAGGATGCCTTGCTGCAGTTACGCAGGGCCTTGGTGAGGCCAGACCTTGAGTATTATGTGCAGTTTTGGTCTCCTAGTTTTGAGGAAGGACATTCTTGCTATTGAGGGAGTCCAGCGAAGGTTAACCAGATTGATTCCTGGGATGGTAGGACTGCCGTATGAGGAAAGACTGGATCGATTGGGATTGTACTCACTGGAATTTAGAAGAATAAGGGGGGATTTCGTCGAAACAAAAAATCCAAATTGAGCTGGAGAGGCTAGATGCGGGAAGAATATTCCCGATGTTGGGTAAGTCTAGAACTAGTGGTTACAGTCTAAGAATAAGGGGTAAGCCGTTCAGGACTGAGATGTGGAAGAATTTTTTCACTCAGAGATGTGAACCTGTGGAATTCTCTCCCACAGGAAGCTGTTGGGACCAGCTCATTAGATATATTCAAGAGGGAGCTGGATGTGGCCCTTGTGGCAAAGGAATCAAGGGATATGGGCAGAGGGTGGGAATGGGATACTGAGATTGCATGATCAGCCATGATCATATCGAACGGTGTTGCAGGCTGAATGGCGAAATGGCTTACTTTTGCACCTATTTTCTGTGTTTCTATGTATCTGGGCCCAACCATCTTCAGTTGCTTCATCAATGATCTTCCCTCTGATATAAGGTCAGATGTGAAGATGTTTGCTAATGGTTGAATTGCATTGTGTCATTCGTAGTTATCTTTACACCATAGCAATCCATTCTCAAGCTTGGGATGACAACGGCAAACATATTTTACACCATTCAGCTGACAGGCAACGGCCATCTATAACAAGTGAGAAGGAGAGATAGTTCCATTAACAACTAATGGCATTTCACTGAATTCCTTTCCATCAACATCATGGGGTACCATTGACCATATCTGCACTGGACCAGCTGTATGAATATTGTGGCTTGACATATTCACTGCCTGTATTACTGATGTACAGTGGCAACAATATGTACCATTTACAGAATGCAACACAGTACTTGCCAAGACTCATTAACAGTATCTTCCAATCCTGCTTTTCTAGAAGGGCAAAGGCAATAGATTCAGAGACAACAAATAGTGGCCTAGCCAGTGATGCTCACGTCCCATGAGTATGTTAAAAAAAATTCCGGCCCGACTTGAAAACATATCGAAATGCCTTTATCGTTCCTAGGTTAAAAATCTACAAATCATTACCTACGTTCCTGCAGGAGTATGTCAGCACAAGGAGTGTGGTAGTTCAAGAAGTTAGCTCACCATCATCATCTTCTGGCCAGCGAGATTTGAATAATAAATGCAACTTGAGAAGTCATTTGCAAGTGATGCTGAAGAGTTATTGTACAGCCAACTCTGCAAAATGTAAACATTTACGAATTCAGGTGGCCACTTACATTTTCCTGATGTCTTCAATAATAAAAAAAGCTGACTATCCCATCAGGTCTTTTACTTGAGAGTTCACAGGTATGATTTTGGATGTTTTGTGATAACAATCACCTAAGATGGGCATTAGACAATTAGTAGCAATTTTCCGACTGTGTATTGAATTTAAGCAGCCGCAGTTTAGATATGAATAATTGGTTAAAATGATAAAGGAAAGTATATTGGTAGTGGTTCACTCTTACCTGAAGACAAACAGACTGTTGGCGTGGAGTGGGTTAATTTTGTTGAAGTTGTGATGGCAGCATCCTGTTCTTTAGTTGAGGTATTAGGAACTCTGCTCTGGATCCTCCTCCTCGTCCTCCTCAGCCACCTTCCATCTGGAAAAGACAGCTCTTTGAGGACTGCTATTTGAGGACCACCAACTGAGGTCTGCTGACTAAAAGGTCGGCCTATTGAGGATGGTGCAATGAGAACTGCACCCTGCCCTGAGCACTTGCTGATGTACCATATTTTTAGAGGCAGATAGATTATTCTGTGACAATCAAATGTCTGAATCCTTTGGGTCAATGACCATTGGACAGCTGCTGATGACATCAAATAACTGTTGTCCCCTTGTGCACCTTGATTTGAAAGTTCATTTTCATTCTATCAAAAAAATCCTTATTTTTCCAAAACATTGCACTCTGAAGAAGGGTCTAGACCCGAAACGTCAGCTTTCCTGCTCCTCTGATGCTGCTTGGCTTGCTGCGTTCATCCCAGCTCTACACCTTGTTATCTCATAATAGGATAGTGTGGCACCTGGTACATTCTTTGTTTATGCTCCTGGAAGGCTAGTTACCACTGCAACACAATTACATAAGTTCTCATGCTACACAGGAAATACTGAATATGGAATACTATATGAACATGGATTTAAGGGGACCCTAATTTCCAACAATCAAGAGGCTGTTGAGTGAAGTTTGCAGGCACACATTTCAGTGCACATGTGTAGCATTTAGTTTTCTTCAATTCAGAAGCAGTGTAATTGAGAAATCTCATCATTTTCTAAACTGTCTGATAATGCATCAGTGTATAGAACTGGTGTACTTTATTAGAGGAACATATGGCTTTAGATACAAGTCATTATAGCATTGTTTTCAAAAACCTAAATCCTGCACGCTGTTTAAAGAATTGGCTGAAATTTAACATTCATTTTTTATCATATATTTAAGGCAAAATCATTTCTATCAATCTGGTTGCAAAAAAAGCTGTAAAAAATAATCTGTAATTGATTCTAAGTGATTAGATATCAGTCCTTGCCACCCAGGTGGGGTAGATTAACTACCCGTAACAAAAAGTCATGGTTTCATTGGAATAGCAATTGGCCAATTTTTATAATAACTACGAAATGCTCTCCTGGATTCCTGCTCAGGCTGTTCATTGAAATAAAGTCGGGTGGATTTTCATCTGATATGTTATTTAATAAACATTTGGAGAGTCAGGAAGTTACTTGCCCTTTTCATATTGTCTTACTATCACTTTATTGGCTGGTGTAAGAATCAATCAAAGCAAAACAGCGGTATTGCAAAATATAGACTGTACCTTGTGTTTAACGTTGTAAGTTAGAATATTTCATTTTTCTGGCAGAGGTGTTACAATCCTACTCAAAAATATAAAGATTAAAACTAGTTAATGGAGTTGAGTATCATTCATGATGTGTTTCAGAACATGATTCGAAGGCTGCCATGTTATATATTCCACATTGCTTCACTGTTAATATACTGTGCAAGTTCCATCTGTTGTGCAAAAGGCCATCATGCTTCCCTTGTGTTGTGGCATTTGTGACTTATAGGCTTTTACATTCACAGTAAGAATCTCATTAATCTGAAATTGACCAACCTCGGGTGGAATAGCCTGAGTGTAGCTTCATTATTCACCATGCGTTTTGTAGAATGTGTTTTATTTTCATTCACCTTAAATGTGCTCATTGCTGGTAATTATAAAGATATAAAACTGTATACTGCAGGTAATAAGAAATATCAGCACTGTAGGATTAAGTCCAATGCTCTGTTGAAGCTCGGTTGAAAATGCAACCATTTGACATTTGACCAATCAGGACTGTACTAGTGCAGTTCTATCAGTCTAGATATTTAGATCGAGCTCTACTATTCAATAAGTTTTCCTGGTGGAATGGAGGTGACATCAATCAAGGTTTTGAACAAAGCCTAACATGACATAAAATCTTTTTATTATGGGCTTCCTTAACAAAAATTAGCAGAAAAAAAAGCTACCTTTAATGCACATTGTTTGATGCCTGTGCAAAAGTTTACATAAATAAACATGTAATAAAATAAATTTTAAACATTGTTTCTTAATTCTTATTTTGTACAAGCAGCTGATTTCTAATGATAAGGTATTGGTGACTGTTACTCCAGAGTTTAAATCAAGGATAGACTTTTAATACAGAAACAAGTTCCTGAATTTTGGATATATTCCCCGCCTTGACACATCTGCATTGGATTTCAGGATATAAACTAGCACGTGTTTGAGTGGAATCATAGAATTCTTAGTGTGGAAACAGGTCATTTAGCCCAACAAGTCTATACCAACTCTCTATCCTTTCTCTGTAATTCCCATGTCTAATCCATCTAATTTACATACCCTGGGCACTTTGGGTAATTTAGAACAGCCAATCCACCTAACCTGCACATCTTTGCACTGTGGAAGGAAACCAGAGCATCCAGTAGAAACCCACACAGACACAGGGAGAATAACACTGAGGGTGGAATTGAACCCAGGTGTCTGGTGCTGTGAGGCATCAGTGCTAACCACTGAGCCACCATGCTGCTGTGTGAATAATACACCTGAACCCTTTAAGAGCTATGTCAAATTAAAGTGATCAACAAACCATCTTTGTAAAGCAGTTGTTGAGGTGTAGGAATGCTTCTAAAATCTTAAGATATACTTAATCACTGGAATACTCTCAATATAGGAACAACCAAAAAAGTCTAGTATGATCTTGTACTAGTGGTATGTACTTATCAATTTTAAATTTGCAAGCTTTCTGTAATATTGACCTTTGAAAATAGTTCTTGATGACTGTAAATATACTGCCTTGGTAACTATGGATAGATTAAAGATTATAGTCATCCATTCAGGAAATACAGCAGGATTCAGAAACAGACATAATCAACATTTCCTGTTTTGTACATTAAGAATACTTGTGACATATAGATTTACTTTCCAATAATCACAGTATCATGAAGCTGCAATTTTTTACTCTGTTGGTGAAAATATTCTTGTCAATCCCATCTCTTTTATTGATGTAAGGATGGAAGGAGATGTTTTTGATCCTTCAATTTCTTTTCAGAATTTAACTTGTGATACAAAGGTAGAGAATCGTGAGCTTTTGTAAGCTTTACCATGTGAGATCCAGGAATTTGGGAATTGTGAATTTTTTTTTTTGAGAAATCTGTTAACTTTCTGAGAATAGTACACCAAAGCCAACATTTAGTGAAATGTATACATTGGTGAGACCGAGCGAAGGCTTGGAGACTGCTTTGTAGAGCACCTGCGCTTGGTTCGCGACAAACAACAACACCTTCAAGTCGCGACCCACTTCGACCCCCTCTCCCACTCCCTGGATGACATGTCCATCCTGGGCCTCCTCCAGTGCCACAACAACACTACCCAAAAACTCGAAGAGCAGTACCTCATATTCCGCCTTGGGAGCCTACAACCTAATGGTCTCAATGTGGACTTCACTAGCTTCAAAATCTCCCCACCCCTGGCCTCATCCCATCACCAACCCTCCCTCTCATCCCCACCTTCTTGACCTGTCCGACTTCTCTACCACCTATCTGTTCCTCCCACCTCACTGACCAATCCCCACCACTACCTACCTGCACTCACCTATCACCATCCCACCTACCTTACCCAGCCCGAACCCCCCTCTCAATTTCAGAGCCCCCTTACCCTCCCCCATTTCTGAAGAATGGTCTCGACCTGAAACGTCAGCTTTCCTGCTCCTCTGATGCTGTCTGACCTGCTGCGTTCCTCCAGCTGCACACTGTATGATCTCAGACTCCAGCATCAGCAGTTCTTACTATCTCCCAGTGAAATGTGTGAGTCTCCTTAATTTAAGAACACATGCTTCCATTTAGTCGTACAGCATGGAAAGAGACCCTTCGGCCCAAATAGTCCACACTGACCATGCTCCCAAACTAAATTAGTCTCACTTACCTGCATTTAGCCCATATCCCTCAAAACCTTTTCTATTCATGTAATTATCTAAATGTCTTTTAAATGTTGCACCTGTAGCATCTACCACTTCCTCTGGCAATACATTCCACACACAAACCAATCTCTATGTAAAAAGGTTGCCTGTCATGTTCTTTTAAAAACTTTCTCCGCTCACCTTAAAAATATGCCCCTTAGTTTTGAACTCCCCCATGCCAGGGAAAAGACTCTTGCTACTCACCTTATCTATGCCACTCATGACTTCATAAACCTCTATAAGATCACTCCTCAACCTCTTACATTCCAGTTTAAAAAAAAGTCTCAGCCTATCCAGTCTGTCTGAATCATGTACACTTATTCAGAGCAAATGGTTATGGTGGGATGCTAAAGATCCAGGTTCAAATTAATCACTTTATGACTTCTGCATTTATATTTTTTCCAAAATTTATTATCATTTTCACAATATAATAGTAAAGACATGAAACTTTAAATGTGGGAGGACACAATGCATGAAGCCCATGAAGGGCTAATTGAAAAATTCCTTCAAGTTCCATTGTTTTAGTTGAGATACAAATTATAGAATCCCTACAGTGTGGAAGTAGGCCATTCAGCCCATCAAGTTCACATTGAAGACCTGCCCACTCAGATTCACCCCCCACCTTCCACCCTATCTCTGTAACCGCGCATTTCCCATGGCTAACCCACCTAGCCTGCACATCCCTGGACACTATGGGCAATTTAGCATAGCCAATCCACCTAACCTGCATATCTGGACTGTGGGAGGAAACAGAAATTATAATCTGTACAAGGTCTGTTTCAATTGATACCAACACCAAAAGCTGAAAATATTGAAAACACTCAATAGGTTGTGCAGCATCTGTGGTGTAAGGGATTCCATTCCCTTCCTCATTAAAATTGTTGTTGGACCCCAGAAATAAAAGAACAAAATACTTGTGATAAACACATTTTAGCTCAACCTTAAATTTTTAAGTTCTTTAAATCAACAAAAACATGATGCAAACCTCTCTATGATTTGAGTGAAACGTATAGTCACTCGTGCAGCCTGATTGTTAATCCCTGAGTCTGGAGATAACCAGTCCCCATCTTTCATCACTTGGTAACAGTCCTGAAGCTTCAATGGTGTCCTTTCTTGTAGTCTTCCAGCCGCACTATCACACACACGAGCCTCAGAACTATTCAGTTTGCAGAATCCCCTAGTCTTTCATAATCTTTTATCTTGGTCGTTCAATCTCCTGTGACATAGAAGTACAAAGTAAGGGTTGATTCTCGCTGTTATTTATCAAAAAGATGATGTGGCCTCCCTCACGGTGATGGGTGTTGAGTTCACAGCATTGATCATGTATTCATGTATCTTTTATTCTTTCCAGGAATTGATTGGGATTCATTATTGCTGTTAGTTTATGGAATTGTCCAATTGATAATGTTCTTCAAACTGATCATGACTCTAAGTTTCACTTAACTCATTCCTTCTATGCATCAAGGTTAACAGTTTCAGTGGAAAGAACAAACAGCTGGACATGTTGCATTTGGTCCTCTTAGCCAAAAGGAAATTTTGTATCAACAACATTTTGTTTTGCATTAGTGTGAAAATATCTAACTGATAAGAGATTTTTAAATGTATATTGTTTTTCCCAATTAGGATCATTTTGACATTTTTGCTTTCCTGCCTTTCTTAGCCCATAGCACTTACATCACCTCCAGTATATCATGTTTGTGTCAAAAACTACAGATAATCAGGATGAAATTTGAAGCTTCTTTGCTGAACACTTTACTGATGGACTTCATGAAAATAAAATCCACCACTGGAACAAGAAAACAAAATTGGACGCAAGCGAAATGGGTAGACAGGCTCTTTCCGCTAATCCCATCAACCAAGACATGAAGTTGTAAGCTGTAGCACAAAACTGCAAGAAGAAAAGGAACAAGGGCCCAAACTCTGAAGTGAATGTTAAAATGTTTGTGACATCAAAGGTTTTTTACCCTGTAAAGCCCATCCCTTACATAAACTATGTCTATCCATCCTCTATCCGCCTCCCCCTCTCTCCCTATTTATTTCAGAACCCTCTTCCCCTCCCCCATTTCTGATGAAGGGTCTAGGCCCGAAACGTCAAGTTTTCCTGCTCCTATGATGCTGCTTGACCTGCTGTGTTCATCCAGCCCCATGCTTGTTATCTTGGATTCTCCAGCATCTGCAGTACCTTTTATCTCTGATACAAATTATTTCATCTTAGATCTGATCCAAACGAGCTTTCTCCTGAAAGATATTGTCACAGAATTCCTTTTTGAACTCCTATAGTTAATTTGGTAGAACATTAGAATAACTACTGTATTTGAAATATTTGTAAATGACTTTCTGATTAAAATGGCCTTATGCGCCATAGAGTTGTTTGACCTTAGCTGCCTTTTCCTATTTATTTTACAGCCTGCTGCTATACAGATATTCACCTAACTTCAATTAACAAAGTTTCAAACTTGTATCTTTAAATATCTTTGCAAGTACACTGTATCAAATATCCATTATTCCATAATAGAAAGAAAACTTGTCTTATTCTTGTCACATTTTAATTGCCACTTTTAGACGTATTTCATTATGCTGTCACTGCACAAACATCTACAATGCCACTCAATGGTTTGAAATCCTAGTTTCCCTAATTTTTACTGTTTCTCTACTGAATGCTTTGATGCATACTGTGGTATCTGCACAAGCTGTACCTCAACTCATACTTATGGTTCATGTAGGACCCTAGATTATAAATTTTGGCAGGGTATCGACCACAGGGACGTGGAAAAGAAGCTCAATTCTTTCCCTACCCAATGTTTACATAGAAACATAATTTATTCGGTATACTGAATCATACTCAGGAATGAGAATCCTGGATGATTGCCCTCTGCTGACTTTCAGTTAACCATGCTGAGGCTAACTGTTACAGACCCAATTCCCCTTATATTCAAGTTCAACAAGTACAACACAGATTGGTGACGCAACCAGGTACTTCACTGAATATTGAATTGTTGTCAGTGTCAACTGTAAACCAATATAGATATCCTGAGAGATAACAGGTTTACAAAATCATGTAAAATTTTATTTTCTGTTTTAATGACCATCTCAGATGTGGTTTTTGTCCTGGTAGGGATCCAGCTGTCCTTGTCACTCAACACGTCATTCACCTGGCAGATATAATAGGTCTGTCATGTCATTTGATGGGTGCATCTTTTCTGTGATAGATCCCATCATTACCAATTTGTTATACTTGTTGCTCACCCACAACATATGGACCACCTCAGAAGTGTTCTTTTGTCTCAGGTAGACAATAACACAACAGTGTTATTCAGTAGCAAAAAATAGTCCTCTGTTTCTAACAAACTGACTGTAGCGGAAACCATACCAAATTTTATCCTTCAAATTGATTGCATGGACTCACCATATCCAAGATTAATCAGATACCTACTTCCTAAAGTGGAAAAGGTTAGGAACAAGCAATGTTCCTGTTCTTACACGTATCATGTAAAACAGATCAGCTGCTAAGCTGATGCAAAATACTTTGGGATGTGAAGCCATGAGAAACTTAAGTGAACAGGGAGCATTATGAATGAAACTACTGTTTGGTTTACGTATTGGAGGTCTTTTGAAATATGATATCTGACTGCAAACGCATATATAAGTATATAGTCACTTTATGATAAATGGGCATTTCTCAGCAATGATAAAACTGGAAATGTTACTGTTTGTAGTTCAAAACAACAATATATCTCTCCATAAAGAACATAATTCTAAGTTAATGAACAAAACTGGAAGTCAACTGAAACAATAGGGCTGTGAAATCCCATGGATTCTGCAGTCTCAGCATAGTTTATGGGGAGAATTGGTAGATGCAGTTTTATCATTTGTAGTATCGGATATTCTGTGTGTTGATTCCAGGCATCTCCTTAATCCCTACTTCCTGCAAGAATTCTGTTTTATTCTCCGAGTCTCTACATCTCTGCCACATTTAATCTCACATTTAATGGGAGATGCCACCTCCCATGGAGGTGTTTCTGACACGTCTTTTTCTTTCCCCCACTAAGAATTTCCTCTACTGTAGTGGACAAGGTTATCAACCTTTTCCAATTTCAATTTTGGCACACCTGGTTTCACACCTTCTCCTCCCTCCAAGAACCACAATAGGGTTTCTCTTGGCAGCACGTTTCACCCCACCAGCCTGTATATTCAAAGAATCATCCTTCCCCATTTCCATCACCTCTAGCATGTGCCACTATGAAACAGATCTTACACTCCATCCCAAAGTTCTGAAAGGTATTGTTTTTCCTACCCCACACTAGTTTGCTATTCCATCACCCTCAACATTTCATGCACTTCCATGGCACCTTTTCATGCAGTTGCAGGAGATGAAACACTTGCATTTTTACTTCCTCACTCCTCACTGGCCAAGATCCCAAATACAACTTTCATGTCAGATAGTGATTTACTTGTGCTTCTTTCTAATGGTTTCCTGCATTCACTGCTCACAATGTGTCTCCTCTAAAGAGATGAAACACAGTCTGGGTGACTATTTGTGGAACACCTCCAGTCAGTGCCTAATCTCTCCTTTTGTTTCACTTGGTCCTTGTTACCTTTATTAACACTATACAACCTACGCTATTTCTACCATTCTGAGTTCCAGATAACTCTTGTTTCTTGCTCCATAGATGCTTCCAGATTTGTTGAGTTTCTCCAGCACTCTGTTTATATTTCAGATCTCTGCCATCTGCAGTATTTTATCAAACTATGAATTAATCCCTTCCAAGGATTAATCCTTTAATAAGACATCGTATTCGAAGAGAGAATTTACTATTATATAAAAAAGACACGTTTTGGTCAAGGTTTTTGTCTTGAACTCATTAGGATATTTCACAAGAATACCAATTCAAGGGGAAAACCAAAATGATTTAAGTGTGATGGGTTTTGGTTTGCAAGTGCGCTCTGATTTGTACATGTGTTGTTATTGCAGAATGCACCTAGTAAAGTTGATTGACAGCTAACACACAAGCTTTGCTTACATGTTATCCAGCAGATTGACTCTCATTCATCTTTCAGCGCAATGCCTTGATCAATCAGTAAATAGCTGTCACTTTTCTTGTTAAGTTGAAACAAGATATTTCTTACTTGTGTTCAAGACTGGCACGAATCTGTGTGATGGGTTTTGTCACAAGCAGAGGATTTAGTTGCAAGCTGTTTGGGATCCATATTACACAAATATTCCTCCAAATATTTGGCATGTTTCTTTACCCAAATGCGAATACAGCAAACAAAATGATTACTTAGAAGCCAATTTGAGATCACACAACTGTGTAAAATTGTTGCCACCAGCAGCAGGGTTAGTATCTCAAGAACACGGATTTAAGGCGACTGACAAAACAAAAACAGAGGCGAGATGAGGAAAACATCTTTCATTCACAAATTGTTGTCATAACATCATTAGCAATTAAGTTGATTGAATCTCTTTTAGGCAGGTATACCTGTTTTGAGGTTCTTCTTGTACCATGAACCGGAGTGAGAGATAGAGAGACGGTAAAATGGCCTTCAGTTGTCTTTATTCAGAGAGCTTGCTGTTACATGGTCCTGGGCTTAAGCTCAAACTGGAACTTTCTCTTTTCTCTCTCTTACATACAGTAGATGTGGCTTCTTTTTATAACAGATTATACCAGATACGAAGTACTATAGTTATCAGATCATTGATATAATCAATAGAGGATTTTTTTAACAGGGTGTTCTTGTTGTAATTCTTTAACAACTAGTATCTGTTTCTCTTAAGGGGGTTTGTTTGTCCTATTGGGGCAGGTACTGGAAAATGTCCTGTAAATAATTGCTAGAAACATTAACCCTGATACAATTACGTTTTCTTGATATAATTAAGGTCCTCTGATACAATTAAGTTTCTTTTAACTCTTTCCTGCCCTGTGAGTTTCTGCTGAACCCCATAACTCTCCCCTTCTGTCACAACCACTAACAGAAGCACAAAGTAAAAAGCTAAATGTATGAGCCCAATAGCTTCGGAGATAATTTCAAAGACTGTTCATTAACAGGCATTTCAACTGGTTGCTGAATACATGCAGAGCAGCACGACAAGTAAATATATAGAGCAAAGATAATTACTAGAAAAATAATGATGCTTTGAACAATGCTGGTGCCCAGGGAGTCCAGCCATACTGTTGCTCAACTCCTGAGGGTATTTCAGGGGGATATTTGAGCGCTGGTCTGAGTGTGGCCTCCCGCCAGTCCTCCTGTAACCCCACCCTAAGCTGTTCTGTCTCAGCACCCATTCTGCTGCCTCTGAGACGCTAAATGGAATGGGGCAGAAAGGGATGCCCCCCTTCCCCCATGGAATGGGTTGGGATGTGGGAACAGACCCAGCACCTGGACACATTGTTCTTGGCTGTATAGGTGTAAGACAGATATAAAAACGTGTTAACATTCTTGTTTCGCAGTGCGACTGTTGTTAACATAACTGACATCAGTCACAGCAAGACCTGAAATGAGTCCCAAAACCAACTGCTTCATGTTGAGCTGTTCTGTGGTGTTCGCTTTATTAGTGATGCGTGGATCCACAATTTCTTCCCTTGGATTTTGACTGCTGCTTGTGTGGTTATCAGGACTTGATAGGGTCCTTCCCACCTGGCACCTAAAGTTTCTTCTTGTAGCTTCTTGACATAGACCCAAGTGCCAGGAACCAAGTTGTGTCTACCTTCCAGGGATTCGCCCCAGGCTTCCGACACCTGTTGGGAAGCAGAACTGACAGCTGTGGTTAGGTCTTGACAGTACTTGAGCAAGGAGTCAATCACTGAGTAGAAGGGGGAGTGATCCCCATAAAGGTAACAGGGAGCATCTGCAAAAGGCCGCAGTCATTCTTAGATTTAGCCCAGATGGGGTGTCATTCTTCAAGTGACAGCTGTCAGATGGACCAGGTGATGCAGCTGTCGTTAAAGTGGATGGGTGAGTTTACCTGTGTGAGGACATCCATTCCTAAGATGGCCTGTTGGACTGGGCTGACAATTTCATAAGGGCCCAGTATGACCGGGGCAGGTATAGTCTTCGACATGCAGAGTCTGTCCCCGCCAGTGCCAATGGCCATTCCGTTCTCTCCACTCAAAGGTAAATGAGGTGCTTCAGTCAAAGGGAGATGTGTCAATTCAGCCCCTGTGTCTAGGAGACAGTCAATTTCTCTATTGCCCATTCCCACTCGTACGTAGCAGCTGTCACTTTGTTCTTCTAAAGCTGCAGACAGAGGGGCCAACAGGGAGGGGGGAGGGCAGTTCCATCAGCTGTTTCAGCTGATCGATGGAGCAGTCTTTAAATTGTTCCAGCAACATTGCCTGATCTCCCACTGTTAGGGAATTCCAACCGGAAGAGTTTTGGGTTGGGGCGCTTCCTTTTGGAGGTCTACCCTTCTGTCTGCAATTCATCCCCCAGTGGCCATCACGGCCGCATTTAAAACATCGTCCGGGGTGTTTATTAGGATTACCCTTGGGATTAGGGGAGGGTGCTGCAACTTGCATAATCCACAATTCAGATTCCATATCCCTTTCCAAATGGCTGGCTTCATTAATCAGGAAAGCTAAATCATGTGTGGACTCATGCTCCCAATCTCTATGTTATAGTCTCAGCATTTTGGTGAGTTCAGGCTTCAAGCCACTTTGAGGGGAGGATGGGTTTGCCCCTCTGCTCCCTCTGGGGTGTCTTTGCGGGCCAAGCCCGAATGTTCAATCCAGGTGTCAATAAATCTTTTAGCAAAATCCTCCATGTCCTCACAGCGTTTTTGTTGGTGAGATGATGTTTTTGTCCGGTCAGTTTTAGGGGGACGATATTCATGTAGCCAATCGCGGAGGGCTTTCCATCCCTTATCCACATCCTGGTCATTTTGTCCCAGCCTATCCTTTACTTTCCTAAACAATCGTGCTCCAGCTGTGGAACCTACCATGGTTGTAAGAATTTGGACCCCATCTAATGGATGGAGACAGTAAATGTTTTCGAGTTTTCCCAATTTTGACTAGATCTTGTGTCCTCCCTTTATCAGGGGTGGCAATTTGGGGTTGGGAGGTTTGTGGAGAACCCATTTCCTAAAATCATATCGGGTTCTGTCCGTCGGTTTACCATCTGCATCTGTATCAGTTTCCTTTTGGCCTTTACTCCGCTCATATCAGACCGGCCACGTCTGGGGTGGGGGCTCCTTTTCTTTGTCCTCTTCAGGGTTAGAATCTCAGACAGGGCCAAAACGGTTGTTGGGTCTGCTTGGGGAATGATCATAGGGCAGAGGTCTGCAAATAGGGCCAGGATATTGTTCTCTGCCTGATTTAAGGTGTTCAATTTCCTTTAGTGCCTCTGTCAGTCCTTCTTTGGTAGTTTTTAAATCACTACAGACATTGAACAATTGATCTTTCAGGCTATTATTTTCTCTGTTATGATTTGACTTATCGATGATTTCCTGTCTTTGCCTTAGTTGTTGCATGACACACAGCGATGAAAGGATTCATTTTTTTTATCCCTGAGTTGGGTTGTTTCTCCCCAGACTCACTTTATATCATCCAGGGACCATTGTCCCATGGAGGTTCCATATTTCTTTGAGATTTCAGTTAGGGTTGAAGAGAGGTCGAATTGTTGCTCGATATATTCTTTTAGTCTTCGTAAATGTTCCCTCTCTGATATATCTGGTGGTGTTCACCCACCCTTTACTGTAGTTGGTAGTTTCTTGGCCATTATTTACCTCTCTTGTGTCTCTTGGCTATGAATTCTCATAGATAATTTTTGGCAAATTACAGATGATGGCGTCTCCCTTTAAGTAGAATTCACTGTAAATGGATACGCGGTCTGTTTCGGATCACACTGGATGGGGCTTTCCAATAAGAAGGGGTCTGGCCTTCACCTGAGAATTTTTAGAACAGCGGAGTTCTTACCTCACTGTAGAGCGAAGCTGTATGGATTGGAGACCCATTCCAGTGATCCTGCCAACTACGCCAAGTTGTTGAGGTTCTTCTTGTACCATGAACCGGAGTGAGAGATAGAGAAACGGTAAAATGGTCTTCAGTTGTCTTTGTTCAGAGAGCTTGCTGTTACATGGTTCTGGGCTTAAGCTTGAGCTGGAACTTTCTCTTTTCTCTCTCTTACAGACAGTAGATGTGGCTTCTTTTTATAACAGATTGTACCAGATACAAAGTACTATAGTTATCAGATCATCGATATAATCAATAGAGGTTTTTTTAACAGGGTGTTCTTATTGTAATTCTTTAACAACTAGTATCTGTTTCCCTTAATAGATTTGTTTGTCCTATTGGGGCAGATACTTGAAAATGTCCTGTAAATAACTGCTAGAAACTTTAAGCCTGATACAATTACGTTTCTCTGTTACAATTAAGTTTCTTTCAACTATTTCCTGCCCTGTGGTTTCTACCGAACCCCACACCCGAGAGAGGAAACATACCCTGTAGGAGGGATTCTTAGAAGGATGGATCTGCTGTTCAAGTGCGTAAGGGAGTTCTGGATAACAGGATCTGTCACTGACATAAATATATTGCTAACCCACCTTCTGGGATAAAATGCCTAATTTCATCCCTATTTTTCATTTGTATACGTAATGTACTAGTCCAAAATAAATTCTATTGAATATTATTAATTCTATTGCACCACTAATCTGACTTTGCAGGATTTCTTGCTAGCAAAGTTCAACATTTAATATCAGTTGTAGGATGTGGCTGTTTGGTTGCATGTATATTTAGAGGCAGTGAAAGTCGGGCAGTGAAGGAAGAAGCAAAATTGGAATATAATGGGAGAAATACCAATCAAGAATATGCACACTTTTTCAAGAAGAGATGCTCAATCCTCACAGTAGAAGACATGAATAGCATTATCAAATTGCTAAATATTTAAGGGGCAAAAGCAGGAGAGGAAATAAATACAGTAACTGTTACTAGTGAAAAAAAGACGAGGGAAACTAATGGGACTAAAGACCAAGTAGTACCCTGGTCTAATAGTGTGCATTCTAGGATATTAAAGGAAGCAGCTACAGAAATACTGATGCACTGGTAATCTTCCAGGAATCCTTAGATTCTGGAAAAGGCTCAGGAGATTGGAAAACAGCCAATGGAGCACCTTTATTTAAAAAGGGAAAGGGACATGAAAACCGGCAACTACAGGTCAGTTAACATCTGTGATTGGGAAAACTTTATTGTAAAACATGTAATCAGGGAGCATTTAGAAATGCATAATATCATCAAGCAGAGTCAGCATAACTTCACAAAGGGGAAATCATGCCTGACAAATTTACTAGAATTATTTGAAAAAGTAACAAGTACAATAGATAAAGGGAAGCAGTGGATGTAACACATTAGGATTTCCGGAGGTGTTAAATCAGGTATCACACATGGGACTACTATGTTGGAAGTAGTGTATCAGCACGGGTAAAGCATTAGCTAACTAATAGAAGACAGAGTAGCGATAAGTGGGGCAGTTTCAGGATGGCAACTCGTAACTGGGGCCACAATTAATAACAAAGTATATTAACGACTTGGATGAGGAAACTCAATGCAATTTCTCCAACTATATAGATAACAGAAAAGTAGGCGGGAAGGCAAGTGGTGAGGATGACAAAGAGTCTGCAGAATGATGTAGACAGCTTAAGTGACTGAACAAAAACTTGGCAGATGGAATAAAATGTCAGGTGATGCATTTTGGCAGGAAGAATAGAGAAACCAAATATTATTTAAATGGAGAAAGACTGCAGAAAGCTACAGTACAGTGGGATTTGGGAGTCCTCACCCATGAATCACAAGAATCTTGCATCTAAGTTCAGTGGGTAATAGGGAAGGCAAGTGGGATGTTGGCCTTTTTTTCAAAGGGAATGAAGTATAAAAGTAATGAGGTTTTGCTAAAATAGAAGGCACCAGTCAGAGCACAGCTGGAATACCGTGAATAGTTTTGTATCTCTTATCTAAGCAAAGATATACTGGCATTGGAAGCAATCCAGAGAAGGTTCACTAGGTCAATATCAGGTATGAAGGGACTGTCTTATGTTGAATAAATTGGGCCTGCGCTCATTGGAATTTAGAAGAATGAGAGACAACCTTACTGAAACATATAAGATTCTTACAGGCCTTGTCAGGTAGATGCAGAAAGGTTGTTTTCTCTTGTAGGAGAGTCTAAAACCAGAGAGTATAATCTCAGAATTATCGAATAAGACAGAGGTGAGGAGAATTACTTCTGACAGGATTGTGAATCTATGGAGTTCTTTACTGCAGAGGGCTGTTGAGATTGGGTCATTAAGTCAATTCAAGGCTAAGATGGACAGATTATTACTAAATAAGGGAATCAAGGATAATTGGAAAAAGGCAGGAATGTGGATTTAAGATTTATCAGACCAGCCATGATTTCTTTGAATGGCAGGGTAGACTTGATGGACTGAACTAGCCACTTCTGTTCCTGTGTCTTATGGTCTTACCTTTTTATATCATGTTCATATCCATTCAGAAAATTCATTCTTCATTACAAGACACACCATTTTCATTCTTATGATTCTTCTATGATTTGTGTGGGATTAAAAGATGCATTCAATGTGGATCTTCATAGAATTCTTTCTTGGGTATGTTACCTAATGTTAATATATCATTTTCTAAGATTGTTTTTGAAATACATGACGCCCAAACCTGATACCATATCCCTGACTTATCACAAGATTTCAAAAACAAAAAGTTCACTGTGAAATCTGTATCAAATTTTTTGATATCATTTAAATTTTGTTCACATATTCAGCCAAGGCATGCAAGTATGGTTTTCATTATTTTTGATGACATCTAATCTTATTTTCTTTTTGTAAATAACTCTGAAATTATATAAAATTTACAACAGCCCATTATCTCCATTCTCCCTCATGACAGTTATCCCAATTAAGCATGAAAGCTAACATCAGTTAACAAACACAAACTATCCAGAAGACCCAAGTGACTACAGCACAGACCATCCAGACTCAGTCACTGACAATTTAAAATGCCTCAGTTCAACAGACATGGTAGTCACATATCAGAGACAAGCTTTAACAAAGCAATCCGTTCATTTACTGCAGGTTGATTGTTGCTGTAAATGATACCTTAAAAAAAACCCTATAAATAAATGCATTGTCAAAAAAAAGTCACAGCCTCTTCACTATTTTAGATAATGGTGTCACCTTGCAAACTGCTGGTCTTTATATGCAGATCAACAAAAAGACAATTCTCACCAATCTCTACAGACATAGCTGTTGGAAAATGGAGAATTTACTTGTGGCCTAAATTCAGGAAGTGATACTGCAGACATCTGCTCTGCTATCTCTGCTTCATCACAAGCACTCAAATTACCAAGACATCTGAATAAATCAGACTTTATGTGTTCAAGCTTTCAGACATAGCCAGTGCTCAGGGGATATATAAAACCTATCCCAGGTGTCTATGCTTTACAAGTAGTTACAGAACAAGTTCATATGTCACGTTCACATTGAAAGAGGATCTTACTGTTCTGGGCCCATAAGTGGTCTACAGAGGCTTTCAGCTACTACATTTAGGTAGGTAATGAAGGCTGATTAAGTGAACTGATAATTTGTTCCTACATTCCTAAGCACAGCAGAACACACCGATTGTGGTAATTGGTAACAATTAACAAATTGAAACCGACTAAATTACAACTGGTTCACGTGCATTCAGACCTTTCTATTTTTGATAAATAGTAAACCTGCTTACATAAACATGCTCAATTATGATATGTTTCAAAATAAATGATGTGTAATTTTCCAAACTTGCTCAGTGTTATTTTCACATACAAGATGTTAAACATGGTGTGTGTGACAGCACATTTTTATGCATGTTTGGACATATTATTTCTAAAGTTTGACTATTTGTGGTTCTGGGCATGATGCATGAAAGGCTACTTCAGGTTCTTTCAGAATATTTTATTGCAAGTTTATATGGAAAGATATATATAATAGAAAAAAAAAACTGCGTCATTTTCAGTAAAATTCTTGCTCCTAAAGATTGTTTTTGAATTGTTTCACTATGTGCTTTATTTTGGTTCAACAATTTAACCTGTCAGAAAATGATCTTTTTTCGAAAAAAAGTCTGTTTTTTTTATTGTGTTTGCAACCTTGTTCAAATTTAAGCCACTAAATCAGATAATTACATTCTTGAACCCCTTAATGTCATGTAAAATTCCACAGAATAGCAATTTTGGTATAATTATCAGTTTGGCTGAATTGTAGCACCCTTCCCTTATAATCAGTGTTAATATTATCTCATAATCTATATTAATTGGTCTTTTCACATTTCACTGAGGAAGGCTACTAGCTGAACGAGATATTAAGCCTGCCTATTTAGATAAATGTAAACAATCTTACATAACTATTTAGAAAAAAAAACTTGGGAGATTTCTGGTTGTACTGACCAGCATTTATTCCTCAGCTGACGACAAGAAACAGTTTAACTGATTATTTACCTCATTATCTTTTGTGAGACCTTGCTATATAGAAATTGTCAGATGCAAGCTAACATAAAAAACAGTGGTTACAATCAGAAGTGAAGATTTCATTACTGACTGGCTGTGAAGTACTTTGGAACACCTTCAAGATATGAAAGGTGTAACATAAATGCAACTCACTATTTTAACTTCCCCATTATTTTGAAGCCCAATGACATAATTGAATTTCTTCTCCCAAAACCTATCCCAACTTATTTGGATTTCCTTTACTTTCAAACAAAAGTCTTTTCTCCACCCCACACACCCGCCGCATCACTGTGGCCCATTTTTGATTATATTGAACCTTTGTTATGGTTCAGTCTGACCACAGTTCTATATCGGAGTATTTAAGTGTCTTCCTGGAAGACCAAATACTGGATTCCTTGAAAGCTTAGATACAGTATTGCATGCCATTTTTCATGTGTGAAGCGAGCTGATGATTATAGGCATAAAGACCCATGATGTTCATCTTTATGAACTATCAGAAGGCACTGTTGGTGCTGAGTAACTCATCATTGGCAGGAGTCTCCTAGACATCCTTCAAAGACCGTTGATCAGGCCATTGAAGGAAGTAAGCTAACTGCTGGAACTTATGTATTAGAAGCCCTGCAGCTATTGACCTAAAATCGTGTTAGAGTTTTGCAAGAAATACAGGATCTTTTAAATTCTGGGCAGCTGCCTGAAATCCTGTGAGATAGCTTACTGATCATTGGAACAGACCTTTGTCACTAGGCTTTTTATTTTATTGTGCTAGACATGTCAGCATTCAAAATGGTGGTGGAGTAACCACCAGGCTCTTGAGTCTGGGGTTCATGCTCTCCCATTTGCTTTCTTTTTTGGCCACTTTACTTCTGCTCTTTTTCTTTTGTTCTTTTGTTTTTCTTTTTTTAAAAGCCTTTTGTGGTGGGTTATGCGGCAGCATCGGCGCAGCAGTGAGGGCAGAATGGTGGCAGCCTCCTGACAGTTGGACGAAGCGGTGGCAGACATGGTCCCTGCTGACGACTGGAGATGGCAGCAGCAGCAAAGCTCCTCCACCAATTGGAGGCAGCGACAGCAGACTTTTCAAGATGGCAGCGCTGGCAAGGTGACATAGAGTCATAGAGCGATACAGCACAGAAACAGACCCTTCGGTCCAACCAGTCCATGCCGAACATTATTCCAAACTAAACTAGTCTCACCTGCCTGGTCCTGGCCCATATCCCTCTAAAATGTACCTATTCATATATCCACCTAAATGTATTTTAAACGTTGTAATTGTGCCCGCATCCACCACCTCCTCAGGAAGTTCATTACAGACAGGAACCACACTCTGCATAAGAAAAGTGCCCCTTATATCCTTTTTTAAATCTCACTTGTCTCACCTTAAAAATGTAGCCCCTAGTCTTGAATCCCCCAAACAAGGGAGAGGACAACTACTATTAACTCTATCTATACCCCTTGTTATTTTAAAAGCTTCCGTTAGGTCGCCTCTCAGCCTCCTATACTCCAGTGAAAGAAGTCCCAGCCTATCCAGCCTTTCTTTATAACTCAGACCCTCCACACCCAGAAACGTCCTGGTAAACGTCTTTTGAACCCTCTCCAGCTTGATAATATCATTCCTATAACTGGGTGACCAGGACTGGACACAGTACTCCAGAAGAGGCCTCACCAATGTCCTGTACAACCTCAATGTGACTTCACAACTCCTTTACTGAAAGGACTGAGCAATTAGGGCAAGCGTACCAAATACCTTTTTAACCATCCTGTCTGTATGTATGTAAACTTCAAAGAATTACGTACCTGCACCCCTAGGTCCCTCTGTTCTACAACACTACCCAAGGCTCTACCAATAATTACATAAGGCCTATCCTGGTTTAACGTACCAAAATGCAATACCTCACATTTATCCAGATTGAACTCCATCTGCTATTTTTCAGCCCATTGACTCATTTGATCAAGATCCCTTTATAATCTTAGAAAACCTTCTTCACTATCTTCAATGCCATTAATTTTGGCGTCATCCACAAACTTACTAACCATGCCTTTTATATTCTCATCCAAATCATTTAGATAAATGACAAACTGAAGAAGACCCAGAACCGATCCCTGTGGAACACTGCCGGTCACAGGCCTCCAGTCCGAAAAACAACCCTCCACCACCACACTCTGTCTCCTGCTGTTAAGTCAATTATGTAACCAATTGGCAAGCTCACCCTGAATCCTACGTGACCTAACTTTACTAATTAGTCTACCATGCAGAACCTTGTCAAAGGCTTTACTAAAATCCAAATAAACAATGTCTACTGCTCTGCCATCATCAATCTTTTTGGTAACTTCCTCAAATAATTTAATCAAGTTTGTGAGACACAATTTTCCTCACACAAAGCCATGCTGACTATCCCTAATCAACTTCTGCCTCTCTAAATGTCCATAAATCTTATCATTTATAATCAACAATTTTCCCACAACCGAAGTTCAGTTCACAGGTCTATAGTTCCCTGGTTTTTTGGAGAAGGGCAGCTGGAGCGGGGTCTCTAGATGAGGCGGTGGTGGCAATGGCCTGGCCTGACAGTGGGAGGGACTCCCCCCTGCAGTAGACCCCGAGGGAAGACTCCTAGCGTAGGTGAGGTGGTGGCAGCAGTGTGGAATGCCTGGTGTGGGGGACTCCTGGCATCATTGAGGCAGCAGCGAACCCACGGACTCCTAACTGCAGTTGTGTTAGGCCTAGAGCTGGGGACAACCGGTCATCAGCAAGGCGGCAGCAGAGCCGGGCATTCCTCATTGCGGGGCAAATGTGGGTTCAGCATGGAACCTGGCATTGGTGGGTATAGCATCAAAGAGAAGGCACCTAATGAGTGGCAACTCTCACACTGGTAGCTCAGTGCAGGTGGCAAAGACGTGATGGGGGAGGGATGGCAGTGCCCATGTCATCGGTGAGCCAGCTCAGGGCTTATGGCAGAGGAACGAAGATAGGCTGTCGTTCAGCTATATCTTTTTATTCTTAAAGTATTCCAAATGGCGCTGAATTGTGGTGACAGTTGAAGCTTTTTGCTGCACTTTATTGTATTATTCACTGTAAAATGGAAGTGACAATAAATCATTTAATTCAACAAACCACATCGCATTTTTTTTTGTCAGATTAGGAAGGGACATTGAATCCAATGGCATCTTACTGGCTATGAAGAAGTAGAAACTGATAAGTGCAACCATGTGGAAATAACAAAGGTGAGCAGAGCTTTACAATGAAGAAAAAGAGGCAGCACAGGGAGCTTTAAAAAACCGTGGGAAGTAAAGGTAAAATGAGCGTACTTCCCATTTCCCAATGCCTCTGACATCAGATGTCTTGATGGGGCTGTGAACTTATCTTTCACCTCTCTCTCTCCAGGATTAAAATTGAAATGAAGAGGGTACAAGGTGTTCATCTTACAGAATTCCCCAGACAGGGGTTTTCAATTGAGGCAGTGACCAACTGATTTTCAACTGGGTGCCACAAATGTGCCAAAGTAAATAACAATCATATACCAGTTCCTACAGTTGTAGCAAATACTTTGTGAAACTCCCATAAGGGCTCTTATGATTCAGTAAATTAGTTTTGCATATCATATCTTCTGTGAAATGGTAGAAATCATGCTCTTAGTTTTGTTAGTGCACTAAACTGAAGGAGATATCAAGTTTTCTCCCTCACCATTCATGTTCCTTTGAAAAAAAATTACTAGCACAGTTGTCATACTGGCCATTGTACAGAAGCAAGTCCTCATTTGTGTGAACTTTAACTTTTGTGAAATGAACACCATTATAATAAACACATTATACTCAACAGTCACTCTTTCACTTTGTGAGTTCATAGCAGTCACTAAGCTCTTCCTTTCTTTGTAACCGCATCAACCCTGCATACCCCTACCCAGAATTCTGTTCTGTCTTTAGTCTTTTCTGCAATCCAGCCTCCCTAGCACACAACCTACTGGCTCACCATTTAGAGGGAGGAGATGGTGTGGTTGCATGGACCTGGATCAGCAATCCAAAACTGCAGCTTAATGTTCTGATATAAATAGATAAATGACGTGCCATTAACCATCAACAGCAGAATAATAATCCAACACAACCTGCAAACTCATGTTCCAGCTTATCCCCTACCACACTTCACTTCAGCTCTGATGAAGAGTCTAGACTCGAAACGTTAGCTTGCTCTCTCTCCATGGATGCTGTCTGACCCATAGAATCCCTACAGTGTGGAAGCAGGCCATTCAGCTCATCAGGTCCATACCAACCCTCTGAAGAGCATCCCACCCAGACCCACTCCCTACCTTATCCTATCCCTCAACCTAGACACTATGGGCAATTTAGCATGGCCAATCCACCTAACACATCTTTGGACTGTGGGAGGAAACCGAAGCACCCAGAGAAAACCCATTGTGATCTCCAGCATTTGTTGTATCCAGCCAATTACTAGGTCTACTCTCGATCATCAGTAAAGTGATGGAAGGTGTCATCAACAGTGCTATCAAGCAGCACCTGCTCAGCAATAACCTGCCCAATGATGCCCATTTTGGGTTCTGCCAGGGCCACTCAGCTCCTGACCTCATTCCAGCCTTGGTTCAAACATGGACTAAAGAGCTGAATTCCAGAGGTGAGGTGAGAGGGTGACAGCCCTTGCCATCAAATTGACTTTTTACTCAGTGTGTCATCAAGGAGCTCTAACAAATTTCCATGGGAACCGGGGGCAAGATTTCCACTGGTTGAAGTCATACCTGGCACATTAGAAGATGGTTATGGTTGTTGGAGGTCAGTCATCTCAGCTCCAGGACATCTCTGCACGAGTTCCTCAATGGAGTGTCCTAGGCCCAACCATCTTCAGCTGCTTCATTATTGACCTTCCCTCCATCTTAAGGTCAGTTCATTGATAATTGTACATTTTCAGCGCTATTCAAGACTCTTCAGATACTGAAGCAGACCATGTTCGAATGCAACAAGATTTGGACAAAATCCATGTTTGGGCTGACGAGTAGAAAGTAACATTCATGCCACACAAACGCTAGGCAATGACCATCTCCAACAAGAGAGAATCAAGCCATAACCCCTCAAAGCTCAATGGCATTACCATCACTGAACTTCCACTATCAACATCCTGGAGTTACCATTGATCAGAAACTGAACTGAACTACTCATATAAATATTGTGGTTACAAGAGCAACTCAGAGGCCAGGAATATTGCAGTGAGTAACTCATCTCTTGACTTCCCGAATCTTGACTAGCAAGGCACAAGTCAACAGTGTGATAACCTGATATTTTACCTTGGGAGCTTCTAGCCCAATGGCCTCAACATTGACTTCACCAGCTTCAAAATCCTGCCACCCCCAGCTTTATTCCATGTCTAGCCCTCCCCCTTACCTCCCTAACCTAACCTAACCTGTCTTTCTTTCTACTCACTATCCACCCCGCCCTTCCCACAGACCAATCACAATACCCTTACCTGCATCCACCTATCACAATCTCTCCTAACCTTCCCCCAGCCCCAACCCTCTCCCTCTATTTACTTTTGGACTCACCTTCCCCTATCCAGGCCTGATTAAGGGTTTTGGCCTAAAATGTTGACGTTCCTGCTTCTCAGATGCTGTCTGACCCACTGTGCTTTTCCACCTTCACATCTATAGACTCAACAGTGCGATGGAATAGTTGCCACTTGCCTGGTTGAATGCAGTTCCAACAGCACATCAGAACTTGACACCATTCAGGATATGTTAATTGGTATCACAAATACAAACATTCACTCCTTCCACTGCCAAGACTCTGCAGCAGCAGTGTGGACCATCTATAAGATGTACAGCAGAAATTCACCAAAGCTCCTTTGACAGCGCCTTCCAAACTCATCACCACTACCATCTAGAAGGACTACGGTAGCAGATACCACCACCCCCACACCCCCCAAAAAAATTGTGAGTTCCTCTTCAAGTCATTCGACAGCCTGTCTTGGAAATTTATCCCTCCTCCTTCCTTTGGCATTGTGGAACTACCTCCTGCACATGGACAGCAGCATTTCAAGAAGACAGCTCACCACCACCTTCTCAAAGACATCTATGGTGTAATGGTGGCACAGTGGTTAGCACTGTTGCCTCACAGCACCAGACATCCAGGGTTCAATCCCAGCTTTGAGTGACTGTGTGGAGTTTACAGATTCTCCCTGTGTCTGCATGGGGTTTTCCCCACAGCCTAAAGATGTGTATGTTAGGTGGATAGGCTGTGGTAATTTTCCCTGTGGTGTCCAGGAATGTGCAGGTTAGGTGGGCTAGCCATGGGAAATGCAGGGTTAAGGGGACTGGGTGGGTATGGGTGAGATGGTCTTCAGAGGGTTGGTGCAGACTCTATGGGCTGAATGGCCTCTTTCTGTAGTTTAGAGATTCTATGATTCTAGTGACAGAAAATAAATGCTGGCCCAGCCATCAACACCAACATACAGGGAATTGATTATAGATTTTACAAAAAACTATCAACAAGGTTCTGTGAAGTTCTAGACATCTTGAAGCAACTTGTTCAGACATATATGAGCACATCTAGAGCAGGTGGGACTTGAACCAAAGCCTCTGGCCCAGAGGTAGGAACACTACAAAGTACTATGTGACCCTCTTTAAAAGGATTTTGATATATTCATATTGATATTGAAATTCATTAATGTGCATACATCGCTATATAACAGACACTGACCTGATGTGAAATCCAGGGACTTGAACTGCAGTGAGGCACCATCAGCCTTGTCTGATTTCAACATGAAACCTTCAGATCTGGATTCAGAGAAGCTACAGTTTTGCCCATGTCCAACATTCTGAGAAATTAAGCGGTGTTCTTTTACTGACCTCTGTCGAGCAGGAAGTGTCACCTCAAAGTTTGCCAGTTGGCTTTAGATGGAGTTCCTTTCTTAGTTATTGGGCTTGTTCCATTTCTGGAGTTCTAGGTTTCCAGTTCTGGAGTATTGTATTACATCTGTGCGAGGACTTTGGTTGATGGGTATGGTAAGAGTCAGAGACAAAAAGACTTCTATCACTTAGAAGATTTTCATTTTTTCCAGGATCTTTCATTGGCTTAATTTCTTTGAGAACCGATGTTTCCCATTTGGTTATTTTGACCATCTCATTTTCTTATTGTGATGAGATGTACCTTGAAGAGGGATTTGTTCTGTTCTGTTTCCCTTGAATAGGGGTGTTGTAAAACTGGTGCTGAGGTGTCCGCTCCATGGAAAGGGGAGTAAATAGCTTTCGGTTTCTTTTTAAATTCAACAAAGGAAGCATAAGTGGGTGGAGTCAGGCTCACATAGACCCAGGGTTTTAAGTTTTTGCTTTCAGTCGTTGAAGTTGGATTTGCTTTTGGTGTTGAAGCTGCTACATACAGCTCTCTCTCTGCCACTGCAAAAAGCTTGACCTCGCTCTCTGCTGCTAGATTCATTCTTTCGGTTTTTCTTTTCTCCTGCACTGGGGGAGATAGCAAGTGAACAAATCTGTTTTGCTGAATTTGCCTTTGCTGAGGGAAGCTACTATATTGGAACAGTTGATGAGTAGTGGTTACATAATATTTTATTAAGTTTTTTGATAAAATTAAAGTGACACCAATTTTTTTTTGTTTGCATTTCAAATGTAATATAAGAATAAAGTGTGTTTTGCTTGAAGCTTAGGAGTTTAACCAAGAGAATCACATCTGGAGCACTTGACTTTAATTTAGATAATATGTGGTTCAAGGCTATCTCCTTGATATATATTTGAGGGGGTTTGGTCTGGTCCATAACATTGTGTATGTGTTAACGCAGAGTAAACTACTCTGCTTGAATCCATTTTTAAAACTGTGATGAGAGTTGACATAGCACACTCCCTTGGACATTAAAGTGATGTCAAAAGAAGCAAAGATGATGTGAGAAAACTTTTCCACACACCGAGTAGTCAGGATCAGGAAGGCTCAGATGAGGCATTGAGGAGGAGATTGGCTGCTTATGTGAATAGAAATAGTGTGCAAGGGTCTGGGGAGGAAAAGCAGGAGATTAGAAGTAAGTAATGATGCTTGTTTCAAGAACCAGTACAGCCATAATTGACTGAATGGCCTTAGTCTGTACTGGACCAAGTCTGTGATTACAGTGCATCAACACTACCATTGGTGCAATAATGTCTCTTATCTTGCAGGCAATCCTAGATCGGTGTTCAGTGCATTTTAAAGTAATAGTTATATTTGTTTTATCATTGATATCACACCCGGATCAATCAGTTGCTGCATTGTCAGATTCTTGACCCATCGCAACAACTTTCCTTGCATCTTCAAAAGAATATCACATCCTCCAGATAATCATTTTAAGAATAACTTTACCTGCTGGGTCACGACATGATTCCAGGAATGTTAATAAGGTTTCAGTTTCTTCAGCAATCTGAAAGTTCTCCTGATTTCAAACAAAAGCTGTTTTTTAACCTTTAGGATTTGTTTGACAGGTACTTTCATTATTTAATTATGTGCTGCTACCAAATGCAATGCATGACAGTCTGTGGCCATCATTATAAATGGCCTGTAATCAGCATTTACACAAATGCATCATCAACTTTACAGCAGAAGTACACTAATAGGGATTTAAATGACAAATAAATGAGGGCAAAGTTAGCTGGAGTGGATTGGGAAAGGCGTTTAGCAGAAAAAATGCTTGATAAATAATGACACCCATTGAATACAACAGTTCACGACTCGCACCAAAGATACATCTCACCAAGGAAAAGATTTCTAAGAATAAATTGACCATGATAACCATGGAAGTTAAGGATAGCATCAAACTAAATGAAAAGAAACAGGGGCAAAGAGTATTGGTAAACCAGGGGACTGGGAAAGTTTTAACTGCTAATAAAGAATGATCCATGAAATACTAAAAGACAGAGAAAGTAACCTTTGGGGTAAACCAGCAAGCAAAATCAAAATGTGCAAGAGGAGCTTCTTTAAATAGATAAAAAGGAAGAGATAGGCCAAAGTGAACAGAGGACACAGAATGAGGCTGGGGAAATAATGAGGATAAACACTTTGCATCAATCTTCAGGTTAGAAGACACTAATACAATAATCCTTATTTAGACCTGCTACTTATTACATGGTTTCTATCTTTCTGTTCACCCCCTGTTCATGTGTCTTATCAATATACACGTTAAACGCTGTTAACATGCCTGCATCTGCCACCTCCGTTGGCAGTGCGTTCCAGGCACCCACCACCCTGTGTGAAACATTTTCCTGCCCTGATCCCTAAAACTTTCTCCCCCTCACCTTGAACGTATGTCCTCTTGGAAAGTTGACCTTTTCACCCTGGGAAAAAGCCTCTGACTATCCACCCCATCTGTGTCTCATAATTTTGTCAACACTATCAAGTCATCCCTCCCTTCTGTCTTTCAAGTGAACACAATCTAAGTTTATCCAACCTCTCCTCAAAACTAAAGCCCTCCAGACTAGGCAACATCTTGATTAGCCTTCTCTGCACCCACTTAAAGCATCTGCGACCTTCCAGTAGTGTAGCAACGAGAACTGCTCGCAATATTCCAAAATAGCATTCCAAAATACTCAACTAATCAAGGAGCAAAAAGGAGAGGAAATAAATGTAATAACTAAGCCAGAGGGCATAATCTGACAGTAACAGGTCACCAAGTTAGGAAAAAAAGTGAAGAGGAATTTCTTCTCACACAGGTTAGTGAACCTGTGGAATTCTTTAATACAGAGGCTGGCAAGAATGTGTCATTAAATAGACTCAAGGCAGAGACAGACAGACTTTTAATCAGTGAGAGAATCAAAGGTTATCGAAAAGGCAGGAAAACGGAGTTGAGGATTATTAGATCGGCCATGATCTCACTAAATGAGAGAGCAGACTCGATGACTCCCTTGTTTTACAGATTCAGTAAAGTTTGTTACTGGAGTTCATACAACGTCGAACTGTAGACATCATATATAGAATTATGGACCCTCTTGTGGGCAATGGCAGTGTCCTTAACATTTGACCGGGAGGCCTGGGTTCAAATCTCATGTGCTCCAGACTGCATAATAATGTCCCTGAACAGATTGATTAGAAAAGTAGGCTATACGCAATATTATTGTAGATTTCCGGAGGTGACCTGGCATTGTGACTTCAGAAATCTACTAAATTTTGTGAATGGAAGTTGAGAAAGTATCATAGTCCATTAGGAAAGTGGAAGGGTATCAAGCACAAATGGCGGGCTGCCCCTATGTAAATGCGGAATAGGGTGTAATAACGTTGGGTTGGCAATAAGACATCATCATATCGGTCTCTAAAATTACAGAAGGCAAGTCAGCACAGAAACTGACAGCCTGCCTGCCCTTTTGAAATGACTAACTTAACAAACCACTGAGCTCATTAACAATCTAATCCTGTACAACCTTTCACTGCTTGCTGCATTTTCTGGATGTCGGACGTGAAAAGATTTGGGGGTTGTCTGTGAGACAGCACAGGTGTAGTAGAAAAAGCCAATCACCAGGACCATGACTGAAAGGAGCAGGAGATACTGCTGGTAAAGGTGGAATGTACAAAATGCATTTCTTAGCTCTTATAAAACTAATTAATAACTTCAAAACAAACAATTTCTGAAAGCGGGTGCCTTTGAACTCGTAGACATATGGGACTTCCTGTTCTCAGCATTACCCCTTTACTACATGAAGTCCTGGCCTAGACTTTCAACTGACCACGGACGCCTCATTTGTTTGGCCCTTTCGCTGGATCACCCTAATGGAACAAGATGTGATGGCGGGGACAGGAGTAAATGGATCCCTTAGTTTCCATTCCAGCTCTCTCTCTCTATTGAAAGATGTAAAATTCAGCCCAATCATTCACGAAAACTAACCACTAAATGACTTGCCTATTGTTGGATTCCTTAAACAATTACTGGGCCTGGCATCACAAAGATATATTTAGTCAGGCTCAGTGAGCTTAAATATATACTGTCCTACTTGTAGTTAGTAGAATACAGTAATCTTGGTTCCATTTTCAATATCCTCTTGAGCACATCCAAGTAATGCCATGTTCTACATCGGGACAGTACAGTAAGTACAAAATACTTTAGAACACTTCTTGTAGTAACTATACTGATTTTATTTTCCCTGATGTAAACGTGTGCCAGGCTTTTTCCTCAAGGGCTTCAGATAATACCAGAGATCAATGGTGTCATGTTGGTCTGCACACAAACCTAAAGTTCACATTTTATTTCAATAAATTTGGAGTATTGCTGGAGTACTGTGACTTAAAAAGGATCCGAAACAGGAGGCATGACATACTCATAAAGGCCAAGTTATGATGAAACACCTGATTACGAAGCACAGTTTTAAGGAACATGCACTGCTTGGGGGAAAAGAACATGAATAAAGGGTAGTTAAGAATTCTCCAGCTGAAAGTTTTACTTCTGGATTTATTCCCTTTTAATTTGCTGAGTAGATTCTGAGCTCAAATTAGGCAAGGAAAATTCATTTCCAAAGCATGAATTTATTTCCAATATTCATGAATACAATATACAATAAATTTCAATAAAACTCCAAGAACTCTGAGCACTGATTCATTCCAACATTTTCTGTATATTTACATATGTCTGCTTTTGATTTGTCAATAATAATTAAAGTCAATTTCATCAAGTAGACCGCTAAAGGCAGCCAAAAGTGGAATTCAAAATTTTTACTCAAAAAATTTTCATCTCAGTTGCTATGTCACAAAAAAACTACAACACATTTAAGAATCCACACACATTTTAAAAGGTTTTGCAGGCTATTTCAGCATTTCTCCCGGTGTACTCAGGAGGCTTTTACAAACCACATCGCTGTTAGGCCTCGTCAGATGCTTTTTCCAAGTCAATGATTTCAGCTTGCCCTTCCTCCCCTAGAAGGACCAACAATCTTCTGTAGGCCTCTCTGTAATAGATTGCGGGAATATACTTTCACGGTCAGATGACACAACCAGACAGAACATGACAAAACAAAAGCAAAGCACTGCTGATGCTGGAGACCTGAAATAAAATTTCTGTAGAAACTCATCAGGACTCACACCATTTGTAGAAAGAAAAACAGACTTAACGTGTTGAGTACAATATGATTCCTCTCTTGTTTTCTCTCCACAGTCACTGTCAGACCTGTTGAGTTTCTCCAATATTTTGGTTTTAGTTCAGAATGTGACTAAATGTGACCATCATGGTGAGATTGCTTTCTTTTATGGAGAAAAGAATACAGTAAGCTTTTAAACAAATTCTGTGTTGTTTACTTTACATAGTTGAGAATACAAAAAAAAATCAGTTATGAAAAAAAAAGTCTTTTTTTAATTAACAAACCAACGGCAGATTTGCACACAGTCACTTATTTAAATGCCACTCATCAGGTTGAAGAACATTTATTCACTTCTGATGAATATAGCTAAAACATTACGTTGCATATTTTCTTCACAGATGGTGAGAAACCTCTTGGGCATCTCTAACAAGTTGCATTGTTGATTACAGATTGCTTGTATAACAAATTCTTGCCCCTTGTTTACTGAAAGATACCTGTACTCATTAGGATCCAAGTTTCAGATTAAAAGGTAGCATACTTTCTTTAACCAAATGCTGACACTTTTGTTCTTAACTTCATTTCATTATCTATTGTCTTGTAAATTAAGGAATTTGTACCAAATTTGTAAAATTCTCTTTTCTCTCCTTGTCCCCAGGAGGAACAATTTATCACCTACATGGCATCTCCCTGAAATGCTCATCCCTTATCCATGAGCCAAGGAGTGAGAGTTAGCAGGCTTTTTGACCAGTAGCATCATGGCGCAGCATGATTTTCATTGAAATCTACCGGACTGTATGAATCAATCGAGCCCTACACAGTGCATTTACCAACTAAAACATCAGAAAAATCTAGCATACTACCTGCAACTTCAAGATTGATCCTGTAATATTTCCCAAAGAAATGGTATTGCTAAGAGGGCGATATAGTTTTGCGCATTGATTGAGTTGAGAAACAGTAAACCCATATTTCCAACCACAATATTGAGACAAATATTTTAAAAACCTGTTCTAAGAGGGTACAATGGATAGTGTGAGAATCTTGGCAAAGCGCCTTCCTCATCCTGACTAAATACGAACACACAGGAAATGGTACAACAAGCTCCAGCTGATATGAAGTGACACACTGGACAATACAGATAATTGTTGATTCAAAAAAGGAGTTTGGAGTTTTTAATTTTCAAAGGAATTAAAATTCAAATTGTCCTGTTTCATCGCTACTTTATCAATATACAAGACTACACAATACAGTAGACCTTTTTATAATATATAAACCTTTGTGAAACATTTCAAATATCAGGATTTTGCTTTGTGGATGCCCACAGCAAGTTACAAACGTTTTAGTCTGGAACAACAGCATATCCTTAGAACACTTTCAGATCTTGACAATGAAGAACTGAACCTTTCATTATTTCTACAAGCAAGGACTGAGTGCACACAGTTGTTGGGTATGGAAACCTCAATATTTATTTCGTACAAATCTAATTTACGTTTTAGTTTATAGTTGCCATTAAACTAAAATCTACAGAGTCAATTCTGTGCTTGCATATCAATGAAGGGCAGGAGTCGGCCATTCAGTCCCTCAAGCCTGCTTTGCCGTTCAGCAAGATCGTGGCTAATCTGATTGTGACCTCAAGACCTTATTTCTGTCTACTCCAATACCCTTTTAACCCCTTGCTGAACAAGAATCCATTTATCTTTGCCTTCAAAATATTCAAAAGACTCTGCTTTGCTCTATACACATTGCCTATTTAACGATTCAAACCACAATGTGTTTTCTCATTCAAGTTTTTCTCGAAATGACAAGAGCAGTCTTAATTGAAGCCATTGACATCACATTTTTTATTATTCATTCATGGGACCCGGGCATTTAATGCCCATTCCTAATTGCCTGAGGGCAGTTAAGAATCAACCATGTTCCTGTGGGTCTGGAGTCACATGTAGGTCAGACCAGGCAAGGATGGCAGTTTCTTTTCCTAAAGGATATTCATGATCCTGATGGGTTTCTCCCCAGAAATCAACAATGTTATAGTCATTATTACAGTCTTAATTCCAGATTTTTTCTTTTATTGAATACCAACTGCCATGGCAGGATTCAAACCCAGGTCCCCAGAACACTACCTGGGTCTCTGGATGAGTCTATCCATGATGACACTAGGCCATCACCTCCCCAAAACAATTCTGAGAACTTGGCTTACCTTTGTGTATTGTTTATGCCCAGTCCTCGCTTATGTTCAGTGTCCTTGAGTGTCTGACTTAGTGTGGGAATGAGGCTGATAACCAAGTTGCGACTCAAGGCTGTTATCATCTCCATGATGTTGTACACCTGCTGATCATAGATCCCAAAATACTCCTGGATGAACTGTCTAGAGAAGTTTCAACAGTTTCTGTCAATATGTTAGCAACTTGATTGGAATGATTAGAAAAACTATTGAAGTTTTATTGCTAATTACACCGATCTGACCTTACTGTATACTTCAGTAATTTTGTTTTGGTGTAAATGGAACTGACTTGGAAACAAATTAAGGATAAGTGTTGTGTCTTAAAAGCAACTGACTTTGCAAAGGCTTAAAAAGCCACACAGTCTTAAATAGTTAAACAACTGCTTTATTTGTTCAAAAACAAAGTACTGCGGATGTTGGAGATCTGGAATTAGAAGAGAAAATGTTGGAAATCCTCACGAGATCTGGTTGTATTTGTGGAGTGAAAAACATAGTTAATGTCTTGGCTCTGTGTCCTTTCATCAGAATAGTAGTATTACAATGCTTAGTGGTAAATGCGCCATGGAGTTGTAGTCAGAAGGACGTCTTTCCCACTGGAGGAAAATAACAAAAGTGATGTATCGGCTATAGACAGGTTTAGAGAGTGAGCCTGACCTACAGAAAGCCTGTCAGAGATGGCATCAGGAGGCTAACCAAAAAATGTCAAGCTATTCCAGCAGTTATGATTAACATATTTCTGTGAAAAAGCAGATCTCTTTTAGGTGACGCAGGAAATAGGTGTGTTTCTTTCAATTTTATACACTGTATTCACTGCTCACAAAGTACGCTTATCAACAATGGAAATCCAAATGCAGATTCGGTATGACCACTATGCAAAATATCTCCATTCAGTTTCTAAGTATGACCCTACGTATCTAATAGCTTGCATTTTAACTTCTCTACTCTGGTTTCAAGCTGACATCTCTGTCCTCAGTCTGCTACACTGTTCCAGCAATGCCCAACTTAAGCTCATTGTAAAGTGCTTTGTGGAACAGCATTCTGAACTCAATATGAGACCGGAAGAAACAGGAACAGATGTAAGCCTTCGGCACCTTGAGCCTGCTTCACCATTCAACCGAATCATGGCTGATCCAACACTCCTCACATCCACTTTCATGCGTTTTCCCCGTAACCTTTGATTTCCCTACTGATCAAGAATCCATCTATCTCAGCCTTAAATAAAACAAGGACTATGCCCCAACAGCTCTCTGTGACAAGGAGCTCCAAAGGCTCACAACCATCTGTGAGAAGATATTCCTCATCTGTCTGAAGTTAATGCCCCCTTGTTGTGAGACTATGCTCGCTGGTCCTAAACTTTCTCATGAAGGGAAAAATTCCTCTCAGCATTTACCCTGTCAAGCCCCTTTAGAATCCTATATGTTTCAATGTGATCAATTGCCATTCTTCTAAACTCCAGTGAGTAGAGTTCAAACTTGTTTAACATTTATGTTTGCTCATAAGGACAATCCCTCCATGCAGGAGAGAATCCTAGTGAACCATCTTTGAACTGTCTCCAATGAAACAATATCTTTTCTTAAATAAGGGGACCAAAATGCTCACAGTATTCCAGATGTGGTCTCACCTGCACCTTGGACAGTCACAGTAAGACTTCTTCAGTCTTACTCTGACCCCTTTAAAAAAATGGCCAACATTCCATTAGTCTTCCTGATTACCTGCTGCAACTGTGCGCTAGCTTTCTGTGTTTCATCCACATGTACCCCCAAGACTCTTGCGTTGCAGCTTTATGCAGTTTTTCATCAATTAAATCATATTCTTTTGTTGTCCCTTTCAAAATGGCCAACTTCACATTTTCCCAATTATACTCCATTTGATAACTATCTGTGTACTTACGTATCCCATTAACATCTCTGTAAACTGCATCCCTTGGGCAATTTGCCTTTCTACCTATTTTTCTGTTGTCTGTAAGTTTAGCTATAGTACATTCGCTTTGTTCCTCCAAGTCATTAATATTACAAATCCAGCACAGATCCTTGTAGAACCAAATTGGTCATTAGGTGCCAACCTGAAAAATAACCCTTTATCCCCCCCTTGCTGTTTCCTGCCCGTCAACCAATTCTCTATCCACACTAATATACTAACTCCAACATCATGGTCTCTTATCTTATGACTTAACTTTCTGTGAAGTACCTGCCGAACATCTTCTGGAAATCCAAATATACCACATCTACTGGTTCCCCTCCATTCACTCTGGTTAAGACTTCCTCAAAAAACTCCAATAAGATAGTCACATATGATTGCCCTTTCATAAAGATGTGCTGACTCTGCCTGATTAGATTGCGATTCTTTAAATGTTTTGCTTTTACTTCCTTGACAATTGATTCCACTTATTTCCAACAATAGATGTTAGGCTAATCCACCTACTTTTTGCCTCCCTCTCTTTTTGAATCAGGGTGTCACATTAGCAGTCTTCCAATTCTCTGGTACTGCTCCAGAATCCTATGATTTTTGGGAACTTACAACCAATGCATCCACTATCTTTGTAGGTATTTCTTTTAGAATCCTAGGATGCAAGGCATCAAGGACAGGGGACTTATCTGACTTTAGCGCCATTAAGATGTCTCATACTACTTCTTCAATGAAGGTAATACTTCATTATGCTTCTCCAGAACATAAAATCTGACCACCATTTTGTTTCCTCTTCTTTGCATTTTCCAGTGTTTCTTTCATTTTTGCTTTCAGACAGTAGTATACCTGTTGCAGGAACATCCTGTGTCTTTTGTTTGTTTCTCTTTTTGCCCCATCACCATTTCCTTTGGCACTGGAGACCAAATACTCTGGCATTGAGTTTCTCCTGTTTTCCACCGTACCACAGTTCTTTTTATTCCTGCTCCATTCATTCCTTGTTCAAAACCTATTACATTACAGGTCATTGATTTGAAATGCTTTACTCTATTTCCCCTTGCAGATGCTGCCTAACCCGTGGAGTATTTCCAGGATACCATTATTGTATCATTGGATCTTGAAGATTCTGTACTTACTTGAATCACAGTAAAATTACATTATTGTGGTTAATCTGTGCAACCAATCCTTCTCCCAAATGATCATGTGCTCGGAACTTAACTGCGTTATTTTTTCAGCTCCTTAAAATATTTCAGAAATATACATACAAAAGGCTTTGTCTGTCCAGTGCAGATCTCAAATGAGCTCTATCACTTCAAATTCAGACTGTGTCACTGAATAATTAAATTATGGACAGTATGCTGCACTTCTGGCAGAGATAGTTCATCCACTCTTGGTTGAGATGTGCACCGTTAAGTTAGTGCACATATCCAGGAAAGACCCAATATAATACCTACCTCAACAAAGAGGTCAAGTGAGGACAAACTTGACATGAAGTTGATGACTGACAATTTTCTATTATACACCGCATGACTTCAGGGGCCAACTTCTTCACTAAAAAGAAAAGGATACAACAAGAATTATGCATTGTGCAAAAGAGGATGTTAGTTAAGGAGCAGTTCATAGATTTACACTTCTGGTGACTGAGGATATTTCTCAGCAGTACCCAGTCCCCACAGTCTGCTACATCACTAATTCATGCAAAAAAACCCACAATGGATGCATGACTGTCCAATGAGTTTTAGAGTGCACGTTTACTCATGCAGTCTTGAATCCTAAAAGTCTTAAAAAGGTTTAAACTCTGCTGCTGGAACTTGAACAGATAATCAGATAAACAGTTGCAACTTCAGTATGAAGGAATTATTGCAACTACAGAGGAAAAACACCAGCTGCAAAGTTCCTCTCCAAGCCGTTCACCATCTTGACTTGGAAATACATTGCCGTCCCTTCAGTGTTCCTAGGTCAGAATCCTGGAATTCCCTCCCTAATAGTCTTGTGCGTGCACCTACACCAAATGAACTGCAGCAGTTCATGAGGGCAGTTCACCACCACCTTCTCCAGGACAACTAGGAATCAGCAATAAATGCTGGCACAGATGGCAACCCCACGTCCCATGAGTAAATAAAAAGAAAATCTGTGAATTGCTCTGGGGCTCTAGACAGTTGCAAATTCCTTTTTTTGTCCACATAAGAACAAAATCCACAGAAATTCATAACACTCTCTGAAGTCCTTTTGAAGAAATCAAAGGCTTTATGGCATCTTTAAGTAGAAATTTGAATGGAACCTCAGGCACCAGGTCACAATCTATGAAGGATGGCAACAACCAAGACACATAGATAAGTCAGAACGTGATGCTGAATATCTATTATTCACAACTACTATAATGGCTCCATCAACTCTTCCGCTTCTAATTAGAACAAAGTTTTATTTTTTGCTCCTGTGACTTTTCAACATTACCTGAACTGGAGGTTAGGATGAAGCCATGATTCAAGTAAGTTAAACTAAAACAGTCACTTAAAACAGTTGTCGTGGCGATTATTTCTTTTAAAAATCTGTGCGAGGACTAAGCAATGGTAGAAATATGATTCAAGCTTCTACTTAACAATGTGTTCTTCCTGCATCAGGAGTAAGAGATACAGTGTGATTATTTAACATGACATACAGAATTTCATATCTAACCTTATAAAAACAGGAGAAACCAAATGCACAGTCTAGTTAAGTTAGATTAGGTAGGAAACAAAGCACTGCACATTGTATAAATTGAATGGGCAGATAATTTAGTTCTGTATTTCACATTACTTCAGTGTATTCTAAGAATGGTAGCTTATGTAATTTTAGATTCCAAATATCTAAGAAATGCCACAGCACTTAGCCTGATTTGCAAAGCTCAATTAATAAATGTTGCACTGATCAAAAATATCTGACAGAATTCAAAATATTCGACCAAAATGAATGATTGCAAAACAAACTGAACCAGATAAACAATTCCCATAAAATCTTCATTATTTATTTTTGCTTTATTTCATTTTAGAGCATGTGAGTAGGTTCAGCATTGACTGTCTGTCTGCTCTTCGTGCAGATGCTCATGTGGTATCAAATAATGTCATGATGTGACAGAGGAAGTGGCACCATTTTCAATATTTTAAATAGCTGTTGTGCTACAAATGCTACATTCAATAAGTCAAGAATGTTTTTCCTCTCCTGAGGATACTGTTTAAGTCTTAAAAAAAAAATCCTACTGTAACATAATTAGGCCAACACACTCCAAAATCAGGCAACTTCCCCAGGGTTAGATGAGTCTATCATTCTTGTCACAGCAAACTACAAATGAGAAGGCAATAGAGAAAGGTCAGTGATGCACCATTGTCCCTGTTGGAATGTAAACTAAATAAACACTGATTTGCCAACAGGTCTGATTGCCTGCCACTGAACTGAAAGCATTCATTGCTCAACTGGGCATGTTAGATACATCATGACGGCACAGCATCTTATCTTGGGAGATGAAAGGACAAAATAAATATACTTGACATGAGTTAAGGTTATCCTACAGTTATATGTTGCACACCTTCAATTTAAGACTCCAAGTCAACTCCCTAGTTGTGAATCCTTTATTTTTCCAGTTGTTTGGCTGAAATCTGGTAATAATACTCCACAGTTAAAATGTTACATACAAGTTGCAAACTTTGCTTCAGGCTAATGAATTAGATACCAAGTCCTGGAGCTTCCACTTGATTTTACTGGCTTTTTCGGTGCGCTCCCCAGAAAGTGACAAAGCCGGCACGAAAGATGGTGGTCTTTTAAGTTCAAATTATATTCAGTAAACTTGAGTTTTATGCTATGCAAGTTTTTTTTAAAAATCCTGACGTTTCATATTTGACGAACAAACTCACTACTTAGTTTTGTACATGGAGATTGATGGCTAAGCTGCATTTATTGCCCGCCCCTAACTGGCCTTGAACATGTGGTGGTGACCAGTCGTCTTATACTGCTATAGTCCATGAGGGAGATCTAGGATTTTGACCTAGTCACAGCAAAGGAAGGGTAATATGATCCCCAGAGATAGTAGGAACTGCAGACGCTGGAGAATCTGAGATGACAAGGTGTAGAGCTGGATGAACACAGCAGGCCAAGCGGCATCAGAGGAGCAGGAAGGCTGACGTTTCGGGCCTAGACCCTTCGTCAGCCTTCCTGCTCCTCTGATGCCGCTTGGCCTGCTGTGTTCAT
>JAHRHZ010000040.1:487624-522197 GCA_024137785.1 Ginglymostoma cirratum
CGTCAGCCTTCCTGCTCCTCTGATGCCGCTTGGCCTGCTGTGTTCATCCAGCTCTACACCTTGTTATCTAATATGATCCCCAATCAGGTTAGTTATGGCTGTAAGCGGAAATTGCAGGTGCTGGTGTATCTGATTGCTTCTGGGTGTTACAAGTTGTGGGTATGGAAGGCACTGTTGAAGGAAACGATGGTGGTGGCCGGGGGTGGGGTGGTTAGAGCAGTGCATCTTGTAGATGGTACACACTGCTGCAATTGTATGTCAGTGATGGTGGAGAGATTGAATGGTGAACGTGCATGCCAGTCTCACTGAAGTGGGCTGTGTTGTCTTGAATGATATTGAGGTTCTTGAGCATTACTGGAGCTGATCTATCCAGGCAGCTGGACAGTATTTAATCTTATTCCTGATTTGTGCGGTGTCAATGGCAGACAGACTTTGGGGAATCGGGAGGTGATTTCCTCAAAGCACAAATCCTAACCTCTGATGTGTTCTTGTAGCTAAAGTGTTTGGTTTTTCCAGTTCAGTGTTTGGTCAATGGTAACCATCAGGATAAGGATGGTGGAAGATTCAGTGATGGTAATATCATTGAACATCAAGAGATAGTTAGATCCTCTTTAGCTGTGATGATCTGTAGCTGCAGATCCTTTGGAGGTGAAACTGGTCATTGCCTGGCATTTCTGTGATGTAAATATTATCCTATCGACACTGGACTCCAATCTAACTAGAAACAGTTTCACGGCCCTTTTTACCTTATTTTCAGTAAATTAAAATCAGGCTGTTCACAGATGGTAATTTGACACTGTGATTCAAAAGGTGAGAATCCCATTTTCAATTGTACAGGTCAAACTTTACCAAGTTAATTAAAAATTAAGAAGAGGAAAAATTAAGTCAGATCCTGTGCCACAGCGTGGAAACACATTTGAGAGAAAAAGAGGGAAGAGTTTTTTTTAAAAAAGAAAAGATACTTTCCAGCAATATTTATAGCAAAATTGCCAACTGTCCCAAAGCAGAAAACCTACTCTTATTTTTTTTGTTCTCGGTTATTTCCATCTTTTCAGAACTTCGGGGAGTTGACTGAATATAACAACATTGGCATTATGGAAGTGTTTGCTACTTAAATTACTGATTTCCCATACAGAGAAACAACAATATGGTTTATCAATTGTGTTTTCTTTTTGTTTATAGATGAAGAATGGAAACATTAAGACAAAATCAATTATCAACAGGAGTTAGTGAGAAAACGTACCTTGTGGTTCATTCACAAGTATTAAACATTTCAGAACAGTAGGCAGGAGCAACTCTGCCTCACTGGCTGCATCACTACTTTGGTTTCTTTTGAACAGTTCATGGATGAATGACAAGACCGATGCTAACCGAGGAGGAGGAGCGTGAGCTCGGAACTGCATGTAATTTTCACTGCGGAGAATAAGGTATGACAAATTCAGGAGTTGCAGAATCTGCCCATGCACACTGAAAGTATTAATGTTGAATATCTGTGTAAATTGCAACAAAATCTTAATATTATCATTTGTGGTAATCATTTGTTAAAGAGACCGCATCATAAAAAGGCCAGAATATGGCTAATAAGCTGTTTGATTTGAAGATATTCAGAAAAGAAGCACTGTGAAATTTACTCCACTGGACAGTGCTTGGCCTATTTATGTACAAGGATTGGGAATATGATTGGGATGACAGACTGCCTTGCAAGTGGTTTTATTTGTCGATACTGTTGTGCCAGACTATCACGTTTGACGGCAAAATGATCAATTTTCACTGAATCACCATTTAAAAACAAAGCATGTTAATTGAGCAGATTGCATGCTGCTTAAAGAAGTGTTGAATGACACAGCAGGACTGTGCATATATTTTTATAGACAGCATTGGGTGAAACATGAATGATCTGTTCTTGAATCTACCCAATCTAATACTGAATTAACAGAATATCACAATTTTTAATGGGACTAAATAAAACTCTCAACAACATCTTTAATCTTCGCAAACTCTACAGACCAGTGATAAAAAATCTAAAAGTAAGTAACAAAATTCTTACAAATTAAGAAAATTGAGTTTAAAAGATATCATAAATAAAATGTTAAGAATGTATAATTCAAGTCCAATTGTATTTTCTCAGTATAATGTTCACTTGTTTGTGACGTGGCAAGTACTCAGTGAGTATTTCATTTTACATTTCACCCCATACATCTATATATCGTTATCCATTGCTCTGGTTACACTAAGTGGAGCTGCCAGATATTAATAACTAGATAATAACCATTAATGACCAAGGGCAGCACAGTGGCTCAGTGATTAGCACTGCTGCCTCATGGCACCAGGGACCAGGGTTCAATTCCACCCTTGGGTGACTGTGTGGAGTTTACACGGTCTCCCTGTGTCTCTGCGTGGGTTTCTGCTGGGTTGCTCCAGTTTCCTCCAACAGTCCAAACATGTGCAGGCTAAGTGGACTGACCATGTTAAATTGCCCAGTGTCTAGGGATGTGCAGGCTAGGTGGGTTAGCCACGGGGAAGGGTTACAGGGATGGGATTGGGTTTGGATGGGGTGTCCTTTGTGGACGGTATGGACTCAATGGGCCAAATGGCCTCCTTCCACACTGTAGGGATTCTCTGTGACACTGCTAACAATTATGACAAGATTGTTCAGGTCCTTCTTATTGATGGATGACATAGGACTTCTTAAAAGTATGTCTAACATATGAAAACAAGACCACAAAAGAATGTTACTAAGAATAAGTTAAATATTTCTTTATTTACAGCCTATATTCACTAAATGTGGTTGAAAATACATAAATAATACATTGATGGAAATCAACTTTTCAAGTTATTGGTAAATTATTTTACGATAAATACACTCAGCTGCTGTGATAAGAATAGATTGATTTAACAGGATTTAAAAATCTCTTACATTATGACCAGAAGAACTGCCTTCCTCAGAGTCTGACCTTGAGGCATTGCTATCGATTCACAAAGAGCAAGTAAGATTGGATGATTCACAATGCCTAGCCCAGTAGGAGATGATGGAAGAAAGCGACCAAAATATTGCTGAATAATATTCCGCAGCTGTTGTTTAACATATGCAGTCTGAACCGTAGTTTGGCCAATGATAGCTGACAGTCCCTGCAAAGAGAATTTCAGAGGACACTCAAATGATATCTAACTTATCATTGGCTTGTCAGGCTATATCGCTTTTGGTCCAGCTCAGTTACAGCAGATGCCAAGATGGCTAGAGGTTGCTTGCTCATCAATTAGCCAACTCTGCTCTACATTCTGTCTGACAATGTGGTCAAGGTAGAAAATTTATTGTTGAGAGACAAGTTTAAAAAAAAAATTTTCAGGTCACAAATGTGTCTCAAAATGAAGAACTTATAAAGAAAGAAAGAACTACTTTTGTTTAAGCTGTTCAAATCATACACAGGAAAATAATAGTAATCAGAACAGAAGTGTAAAGAAACATTGAAATATCTGCCGTAAATTGAATTAATTTATGGAAAGCTTCTTGTGAAATCAAAACAGCACCAATCATGAAGTTCAGATTAGGCTCAGCAGAACCATTCCCCTCCAGAGCTTATTATAACCTTAGTTCAAACATGAACAAAAGAGTGAAATTCTAGTGCTGCCTTAAAGTAACTATCCTTGACATCGAGGTAGCATTTGACCAGGTTTGGAATCAAGTAGCCCTACTAAGACTTGATTCAAGGTGAATTAGGAGGAAAATGCTCCACTGGATACATATCTATTATAGAGGAAGATGGTAGTAGTTGTTGCACTCGGCCCTTAGCTTTGTATACCTTGGCATCATAAATGCACATCAAAATACTTAGAATCGTAGAGTCATAGAGCTGTACAGCATGGAAACAGACCCTTTGGTCCAACTCGTCCATGTCGACCAATATCCTAATTAATCTAGTCCCATTTGCCAACATTTGGCCCGTATTCCTCTGAACGCTTCCTATTCATATACCCATCCAGATGCCTTTTAAATGTTGTAATTGTACCAACCTCCACCACTTCCCCTGGCAGCTCGTTCCATATCCACACCACCCTGTCCATGAAAATGTTGTCCCTTAGATCCCTTTTAAATCTTTCCCCTCTCACCTTAAACCTATGCCCTCTAGTTTTGGACTGTCCCAACCCAGGGAAATGATCTTGTCTATTTACCCTCTCCATGCTCCTCAAGATTTTATAAACCTCTATAAGGTCACCTGTAAGCCTTCGATGCCTTTGGGAAAATAACCCCAGCCTATTCAGCCTCTCCATATAGCTCAAATCCTCCAACCCTGGCAACATCCTCCTAAATCTTTTCTGAACCCTTTCTAGTTTCACAACATCCTTCCTATAGCGGGGAGACCAGAATTGCACACAGTATTCCAGAAGTGGCCCAACCAATGTCCCGTACAGACACAACATGACCTCCCAACTCCTATACTCAATTCACTGACTGATGAAGGCAAGCATACCAAAATGCTTTCTTCACCACACACACACACAAACAGAAGTTGCTGGAAAAGCTCAGCAGGTCTGGCAGCATCTGTGAAGGGAAGTCAGAGTTAACATTTCGGGACTGGTGAACCTTCCTCAGAACGTCCTCACTATCTTGTCTACCTGGCTTCTTACATGTTATTGTCTTCCACATTTCATACATTACAACAATCATCTTATTTGTGGAAAATTGATGGAGGAGTTCCACAGGAAAGTATCAGCTGTCTAACTGGGACTGTCTGTAGACCTTATTCTCCACAAGTTTAAAAATGAGGAACTTTGCTGAATATTGTACCAAGTTCCATTCCATCGATAACTCCTCAGATAATGAAGCAATCTACGCCAACATGCAACAAGCCCAGGCTAGCAAAATCGTTAACTGCTGAGGATCAAATAATATTTACACGACCCAGGTATGAGGTAATATCATATCCAACAAGGTAGAATCTAACCATCTCCCCTCAGCATTTTCCAACCATCAACACTCCAGACATCATCATTAACGAGAAACTTAAGTGGACTAATCAGTTAGATACTATGACTACAAAAACAGGTCAAAGGCTGGGAATTCTACAGCAAGTGACTCAACTTGTGATTTCACACAGTCTGTCCACTACCTACATGGCAAATATCAGGAGTATAATGGAATGCTCACCACTTAACAGGATGTGTTCAGCTCCAACAATAGTCAAGAATCCTGACACAATCCAGGACAAAACAACCGCTTAACTGGCAACAATCCTACACCTTAAGCATTCACTTCTACCACAGTGACATCAAATGTGTACTATTTACAAGATGTAATGCAGTAACTTTCCAAGGCTTTTCTACTGCACTTCACAAACTCAAATCCTTTATCTCTTGGATGTCCTTACAGTGCAGGAGGCCGCCATTTGGCCCATCAAGTCCACAGCAACCCTCCAAACAGAATCCCACCCAGACTCAGCCCCCCAACTCTATCCCGCAACCCCACATTTACAGTGCTAATCCCTCTCACATCCCTGCACACTACTGGGCAATTTAGCATGGCCAATCCACCTAATTTACACATCTTTGAACTGTGGGAGGAAACTGGAACACCAGACAGAAACCCACACAGACATGGGTGAATGTGCAAGCTCCACTCAGTGACCCAAGGCTGGAATTGAACCCGGGTCGCTGGCGCTTTGAGGCAACAGTGCAAATCACTGAGCCATTGAACCGCCCAGTTATGTCATAAAATGTCTGCATGAAGAGCTAAGTTCTTGGGGCTGGTGGCACAGTGGTAGTGTCTCCAGTTCTGGGCCATAAGACCAAGTTTCAAGTCTCATCTGCTCCAGAGTTGTGTCATAGAACTGAACAGAAAAAGCTGAATGCTTCCCCATTGGGTGTTGGCTTCTGGTCAGCAAAAGGGTCCAAATGGGAAGGTGGGAACTGAAGTTTGTGCCAAGCTATAGATTTTCAATAAGACCTCTGTAAATCTCTGAACGTCTTTTGCTGCTTAATCCAAGATATGGATACTGGTGTGTAAAGCACCTACAACACATGCACTGCAGTGGTTCAAGTACACAGCTCACTGTCCTGTTCTCAAGAATAATTTGGGATGAACAATAAACGCTGCTATGGCCTGTGATGCCCACATTCCATGAATGCATGAAAATAGCGCCTCTCCCATAAATTAAAACATATAGAAAAATCAAGATTTTCATCTGCTGGCTCCCTAGTGCCAGCACATCATCTACAAAGCTCAAGTATTGGAATACTCTCAACTTACATTGAATGGGTATAGCTCCATCAAAATTTAGTAAACACAACAGCATCCAGCAGAAGACATCCTCCTTGATTGGCAACCCATCCATCACCATTAATATTTACTTCCTTCACCAGCAACACACAATAACGGTAGTGTGACTCATCTATAATATGCACTGCAGTAACTCACCAAGCCTCTTTGAATGGTACCTTTCAAACCTATGACCTCGACCACTTAGAAGACCAAGGGGAGCAGATGCAATGGGAACACCGCCACCTTCAAGTTTCCCTTCAAGTCACAGATAAGCCAGAATGGAAATTATACCACCAGTTTTTCCCCCTGTGACTGGGTCAAAAACACAGAGAGGGTGCTGGCACACCAAGAACTGTAGTGGTTCATGAATGCAGCTCATCACTTTTCCAGGGCATCTAGGGATCAGTTGTAAATGCTGGCCAAGTCAACCACACCCACATACCTTAAGCATTTGTTTTGAAAGATGCAGGACTTTTTCTTTGCTTCTTCTTCAAGGTCATTTTAGAGGACAAAGATAATCCATGATGCCTTCATTTCTATGTCAAGATCTGTTCCATCACTGACTTTCCCCATCTTTCACACCAAGTGCAAATAGTTACTGATCTTTATTTTAACTATTCAGGCCATCTGTGCAGCTACCTCTGCCATCTGCCAACTTTCGTCTGTCCCTGACTCTTGTCACACACCCCCTTTGTTATTTGGGCTTCTTTTACTTTCTTTCTTCTAGATATTATTTCCTTCAGTGACTCACATTGTTATATTTCCTCATTTCCTTACATGTGTTTTCACTTACCCTAATTACCAGAAACCTTTTATAACAAGCTCAGGGAAATAAAGAGAGAATTTCATTTTAAATTTAATTTTCTTTACTTTGTATATTTTTAAATTTGAAATGCACTTTAACTATTGGGTCTATCCTGAGCCACCAAATGATCAGCTTTGCCATTTGAAAGTGGCAGAATAACACCATAAAGAACAATGTTTTACAGCTTAACTTTCTAATAAATGTATTAAACAGCAAGTGAACAAATACTGGTTGTAAAATAGCATAAAGCCATGAACCATAACAAGCTAACTACTGTAAAATTACTTGTTAATGGCTACATACTTAATAATTAATTTTTAATATGCAGTTCATTTTCTTTCGTTTATCTCACCAACTACACGAGTGTCTGGTTTAGAGATGCTTTACAGAAATTTCAGTCAAATTCACCTTCAAGACAACAGACAATATTTTGCCTTTTTGAAAACCTCACAGACATTCACCAATTTGAAAAAGGGCAAGCTAATAAATTCTTTCAAATTCTAATACCTTTTGTTTTATGCACCTTAATAGCTCCCTCACATTGAAAGAGCTTCTAATCTGCACATTTATGCTTTAATTGACCAACTTGGTCATAGAAGTTTTTTTTTCCATTCACAGGGAGTGGGCATTGCTAGCTAATACAACACTTATTGCCAACTTAACCATCCTTGAGAATGGTCGGTGCCTTCTTGAACCATTGCAGTAAGTGGGTGTAGGTACATGCACAGTGCCATTAGGAATCACATTCTAGGATTTTGAGCCAGCAACAGTGAAGGAACATTGATATAGTTCTGAATCAGGAAAATGTGTGGCTTGGAGGGGAACTTGCAGGTGGTGGCAATCCCATGCATCTGCTGTGCTTGTCCTTGTAGGTGATAGGGTTGATTAATCATAACAAATTAACTGAGGCAACATATATTAAGCCAAGGCTTTATTTCTGACATTCCAAATGATGATTACCCCTTATAGATTATGACAATATTAAATATATAATTTTTTTGATCCACTCCTTTAATTCATTACACATCTCTCCACTGATCCTAAAAGCTGACTTTTCCAATAAAACACGACTGTTCCCTGTGTAATACACCCTTGCCCAACTCCTGAACCTTCAGTAACCTAGCTTGTGTTCATCAACACTGATCTTCAAATTCCATTCATTTCCCTTTTAAAAATCGTCACTCCTCTACAGGAACTGATTAACGATCATCTGCACTCACTTATACAATCCCAACTCTAAGCTCCCTTTTAGTGCTGAGATTCCTGTGTCTGTAAAAAATTATTTATGTGGGCATCACTGGCAGGGTCATTAATTTTGCCCATCTCCAACTGTCCCCTAGAAAGTAGGTGGTGAGCTATCTTCTTGTGCTGCTGCAGTACGTGGGGTGTAGGCTCGCCTTCAGGCCTGTTAGGCACAGAATTCCAAGATTTTGACACAGTGAAGGTGAAGGAATAATCACACACTGTGAAGTTAGGGTGATGTGTGTCTTACAGAGGAACTTACAGGTAGTGATAGTCCCATGTATCTGCTGCCTGGGTTTTTCGGGGCGATGGAGATTGAGCGTTTGCAAGGTGCCCTCAAAAGAAGACTATTGAGTTTTTGCAGTGCACATTGTAATGTAGAGGGAGTGAATCTTAAAGTGGTGCATGTAATTCCAACGAAGCAAACTACTTTGCTGTGGTTGGTGCCAAACTTCTTGAGACCCTGAAATTGAAGACTCTTGTGACTTGTGATTTGTGCCTTGTGCCTTGTGGATGGCTGACAGGTTTTAGGGAGTCAGGGGATGATTTACTTGCTGACAAATTCTAAGTCTCTGACTTGGTCTTCCAGCCACAGAATTCATATGTCGGATCTAGTCCAGTCTTTGGCCAAGACCCCCGCCACCCAGGATATTGATAGTGGAGGATTCAACAATCTCTGAATATCAAGGGTAGATGGTTAGATTGTCTCTTGTTGAAGAAGATCATTGCCTGGCACTTGTTTGGCATGAATGTTACTTGCCACCAATCAGCCAAAGCCTGAATCTTGTCCATTTGGACACAGTCGTTTTAGTGTCTGAAGAATCATGAGTGGCGTCAAATGTTGTGCAGCCATCAGCAACCATCTTCAATTCAGAGCTTTGATGGAGTGAAGGTCACTGATGAAAAATCTGAAGACAGCTGGGCCTAAGACACTATCTTGAGGAACTCCTGTAGCAATGTCCTTTGGCTGAGCTGACTTCCAACAACCAAAGCCATCTTTATTTGTGCTAGGTTAGGTATGGTTCAATCTAGCACAGCTGTTTCCCACTGATTTCCATTGACTTTAGTTTGGCTAGGATTTCTTAATGTCACTCTGGTCAAAAGATTATTGCTGTCATTGTCACCTCATCTCTTGAGTTCAGTTCTTTTTCACATTTGGTCCAGGGTTGTAAAGGAGTTCAGGAGATGAAAGACCCCAGTGGAACCCAAACCAAGTGAGCAGGTTATTGCTCTGCATTACCACCTTGTACCACTTTGCTGATAATTGAGTTAAGTGATGAAGTGCTAATTGGCCAGATTGGATTTGTCCTACCTTTTCTACAAATAACATACCTGGCAAATTTTCCACATTGTCAAGTAGATGCCAGTGTTGTACTTAAACTGGAACAGTTTGACTTGGGTGTTTCTAGTTCTGGGCTACAAGTCTTCAGTACGATTGCTGGACCCTTTCAGGGTCCATAGCTTTTGCAGTATCCAGTGCCTCCAACCGTTTCTTGCAATCACATGGAGTGAACTGAATTAGCTGTATATTGGCATCTGTGATGTTAGGAACCCCAGGAGGAGGCAGAGATGGATCATTCACTCAACATTTTGCTGAAAACGGGTTTCAAATGCTTCGGTTTCATCATTGTATGTTCAATTTTATTCCGCTGCTCTATGCATTCACTTGCTTCCAATTCACTACCAACAAAAGATCTTTCTTCTCATTTTGGCAACATAATTCTCTCCCACCTCACCTCACTTTTCCACCTCTCCTTTCCCATTCTTAAAAGCCAATTAGGATTTCAGTCACCTCACCCATTCACCCAAAGAGCAAAGTCCATTGCTCGTAAGAGTCCTGTGACATTTTCCTTATTAATGAGACTATATCACTATTAATAGTCAGTCTTGTAATCCACTGTACAACTCAATTTTCCAAAGCCAACTGTCAGAGTAATGTTCATGTCACAGAAATGTGGTTCATTAACAGTTTCAATCTCAAAATATGTACGATTACTGATATTCAAACTTTAGAATTGTCAGAGGATTGCATTATGAAAAACATGAATCATGGTGCAATTAAAAGCATTCACATGAACTTACAAAATTAAGATTTATATTGTAACCTTATATCTGCAATATTTAAAAATGTATATTCTTGCTCTCCTCAGCTTATGCTTGCTTCATTTGTATTAACAAGAGTCTTTGCTGATCTGCCAAAATAAATTGTACAAACCAGAAAGGAAAAGCAAATTATAGTACTCTATAATGTTAGCGTTTATTGCAATATGATGATCAGCTAGAACATTGGTACTACAGACGTTAGAATACTAAGCACCACAGACTTTAGTGCTTTTTTCCTGAAGCTGGTTAGGCATCATACAATCTGGGCATAATATTTACTTCCTCACAGCAGCATTAACAACAGGATGCAGGATCCATCTGTATTGCTCACTGCTACATAACACAAAGGGCAGTGAGATTTGAAGAAAAGAAATAACATTCAGAAACCGGACAGTAAATAGAAACAAAAATATCAGATGAACATTTCTGGGAGTGGGGGGGGGAAGAGAATAAACCTCAGGATATTCCAAAGCCAACAGCTGTATGACAGTGACATGCTCACCTGGAGATACAAAGACAAGTTATCTCGGATGGCAGACAGCATTGCTGGGGGCAATTCTTTGTTCTGTTGCAAGACTGTATGTGGCAACAGCAGACAATCGATGATGCGGAACAAGAGCTGCTGAGCTTTTGAAGTGGACAATATCAGTGCCCAATATTTGACAATGCAGCCTGTGTATAAAAACAAAATAATGCAATTCAATACGTTCTCATCAGGATTAAGGCACATCATTTAATTTCTTGTAATTCCCAAATTGATTTCATGTTTTAATTCATCTCAAAGCAATAGATTTGAAATGATAATACACGCTTCCATTCCTATAATATTTTACGCAATAGTTTTCAGTTCAGAGATAGTAGGAACTGCAGATGCTGGAGAATCTGAGATAACAAGGTGTAGAGCTGGATGAACACAGCAGGCCAAGCAGCATCAGAGGAGCAGGAAGGTTGATGTTTCGGGCCTAGTCCCTTCTTCAGAAATGGGGGAGGGGAAGGGGGTTCTGAAATAAATAGGGAGAGAGAGGGAGGCAGATAGAAGATGGCTAGAGGACAAGATAGGTGGAGAGGAGAAAGACAGGTCAAAGAGGCGAGGCTGGAGCCAGTAAAGGTGAGTGTAGGTGGGGAGTTAGGGAGGAGATGTGTCCGTCCAGGGAGGACGGACACATCAAGGGGGCTGGATGAGGTTAGTAAGTAGGAGATGGGGGTGGGGCTTGAGGTGGGAGGAGAGGAGAGGTGGGAGGAAGGACAGGTTAGGGGGGTGGGGACGAGCTGGGCAGGTTTTAGGATGCGGAACGGGGAGGGGAGATTTTGAAGCTTGTGAAGTCCACATTGATACCATTGGGCTGCAGGGTTCCCAGGCTGAATATGAGTTGCTGTTCCTGCAACCTTTGGGTGGCATCGTGGTGGCATCGTTGTGGCACTGCAGGGGGCCCAGATGGACATGTCGTCTGAGGAGTGGGAGGGGGAGTTGAAATGGTTCGCGACTGGGAGGTGCAGTTGACCTACGCTCGGTTCGCACTAAACAACTGCACTTCCCAGTCGCGAACCATTTCAACTCCCCCTCCCATTCCTCAGACGACATGTCCATCCTGGGCCTCCTGCAGTGCCACAACGATGCCACCCGAAGTTTGCAGGAACAGCACCTCATATCCCGCTTGGGAACCCTGCAGCCCAATGGTATCAATGTGGACTTCACAAGCTTCAAAATCTCCCCTCCCCGTACCGCATCCCAAAACCAGCCCAGCTTGTCCCCGCCTCCCTAACCTGTCCTTCCTCCCACCTATCCCGTCCTCTCATCTCAAGCCCAACCCCCATCTCCTACCTACTAACCTCATCCCGCCCCCTTGACCTGTCCGTCCTCCCTGGACTGACCTATCTCCTCCCTACCTCCCTACCTACACTCACCTTTACTGGCTCCATCCCCGCCTCTTTGACCTGTCTGCCTCCTCTCCACCTATCCTCTCCTCTATCCATCTTCTATCCGCTTCCCCCTCTCTCCCTATTCATTTCAGAACCCCCTCCCCATCCTCCACATTTCTTCAGAAGGGTCTAGGCCCGAAACATCAACCTTCCTGCTCCTCTGATGCTGCTTGGCCTGCTGTGTTCATCCAGCTCCACACCTTGTTATCTCAGTTTTCAGTTCAGATCAGTTTTATTCAGGAATTATCCATCATGCTGATCCAATATTGGGAGATGTGATAAGCTACTCACAAGTAGTTGCTGGCACATCATCATCATCATTTGCACAGTTTTGTTGTTGCACACGCAGAAGTTACATGGAAGAAATAGGCCATTCAGTCCATTGAGCCCATGATAACATTTATCATTTTTTCTTTTTGTTTTTATCCCATCTATACAAGAACATATGAAACAGGAGAAGGAGCAGGTCATACTGATCCTTGAGCCCGCTTTAGGATTCAATATGGTCACGGTTGGTCTTCAGCTTCAACTACATTTGCCTACCCGCTCCCATTAGCTCTTGGACTTTTTTTTAAAACCAGGGTGAGGCAGTTGGAACTGAAAGAAACCGCTCTGCTCACTCTCGCCATAAGACTCTCAATCAAGCCTGCTCTGCCATGCAAGAAGATCATAGCTGATCTAGTTGTCGTCTCATTGCCAAATTCCTGTCTACATCCTATAACTCTTGACATCCTTATCTACCTTAACTTGGCTTTGAGTAAATAATTCAATGACCTAGTCTCCATTAAGTTTGGTGGAACAGAATTCCACAGACTGAAACAGAAACCCTCTGAAAGAAATTGTTCTGTATTTCCATCTTAAAAGGGAGACCTCTTATTGTTAAAATATGGCCTTTAGTTTGAGCATTTTCCACAGAAACAATCCAATTGGTATTCATCCTATAAACTGCCTATAAGGTTTTACTTGTTTCAAAAAGATCATCTCTCATTTTTCCTAAACTCCAATGAATACCTATCTGTTTCTAATTAACCCATCCCATTGCTTCATAATTTAAACACTTGTATCATACAGCCAGAAAATTCATACTGTACTAATGAAATATTATCATGTCATTATTACATCTTAGATTTTATTACTAGGCAGGGGTGGATTGCTGTTTTAGAAACTACAGCCACATCAAACTGTGGTGCCTGATTTAATGTCCTCTTGACCTACAACCGAATTTATTGTTCTTCCACAGCGCTGTGTGAATTTTTTTATTCAAAAGGCTGTGAACACCAATGGAATTGATTCAGGTGGTTGAGAAGGAAGGAATTAAAGCATACCTTTCGCTTCCAACAGTCAGAATTCAACAGCACGAAATGGTAAAAATTACCTTTCGGTTATGAAGGAGACACATTTCGGTTTATGAATTACACGGTCACATTCATTCAATAAAAATGGTGCAAGTATAGCTAAGGCTCTGTTGGTAGCATTCTCACCTTTGAGTCAGGAGATTGTGGGTTCAAGCCCCACTCCAGAAATTCAGTACAAAAAAATTAGGCTGGCACTCCAAAGCAGTACTGTAGGAGAACTGCACTGTCAGAGGGACCGTATAGGCTGCATTAAATGAAAACTCCATCTGCTGTCTGACTGGGATGTAAAAGATCCTATGCTAGCACTTTTAAAACAGCAGGTGTTAATCCCAAATCAATATTTATCCATCAATGAATATCACCAAACACAGATTAACTTCTCACTGTCCTATCTCTCACTGATTGTGGGAGGTTGCTGTACACAAATTGGTTGCATGTTTTCTTCATTACAATATTCCAAAAGTGCTTCATAGGCTGGAAGAGAAGACACTTTGCAGCATCTAATGGCTATGAAAGACACAGTATGATTGCAATCATTTTCTCCATTTTCTTTCTTTAGCTTTTTCCAGATTGTGTGTTTTCTGGCAAAGTTGGACAAACTAAACAGAGTGAACAAATAAACACAAGATTCGCCTGCACAATGCAGTTGCAGTCTACAAGTTGAAAGATTTGCAGTTATTTTTAATTGTTATTTGAAAGCATTTAGTTATGTATTTTGATGAAGGCAACATAGCAGTGCTGGAACGTCTATGGATTTCTGAGATCCAATTACCTCCTAGTTAGTTTTCAAAAATGTCCAACTATTTAATAGTTCTCTCCAAAACTTTACCCTCTCAAGTAGTAGGTCTTTACACGACTGCAGGTTTATTGACATAGAGGAGGGTTCTAACTGTTTGCTAACTTGCAAATAAATTTGTCTTGCCTTCGTACACTAATAATCTTGCTGTAAAAAAGCTGCTTAAAAAGTAATACCTTGTTGCATGAAAACAATCATCTCCGTCTCAGGGTCATTATTGCTGGAGCTTGTTAAGGTATTGCCCTAGACCCAAAAATCTTCTGTTGATTCCCTCCAGCACAAAGCCAGGAATGGCAATGTTTGCTGATGATTCCACAGTGTGTTCAGTGCCATTTGCAATGCCTCTGACCACAAGCACCAAAACAAAAATGGAAATGGCTGGAAAAGGTCAGCACGTCTGGCAGCATCTGAACGAATTCTCATTTTATGTTTTGGGTCCAGAGACCCTTCCTCAGAAGTTCCTCAGGGTTCTGAGGATGGGTCACTTGACCCAAAACGTTAACTCTGATTTCTCTCCACAGGTGCTACCAGACCTGCTGAACTTTCTGGCAATTTCTATTTTTGTTTCTAATTTACAACATCCACAATTCTTTTGGTTTTTAAAAGCTAAACAATATTGGTTGCTTCAAAGCACTTTCCAAATCTAGGTCCTCATCTGCTTAGAACAAGTGCAGCAGCTTCATGGTACCACCACGTGCAAATTCTTCCCCAAGCCACACAAGCCATTCCTACACCATTGCTATGTCAAAATCCTGCAACTCCCTCCATAAAAACATTTGGATGAATTTACATCATATGGATTACCATACTTCAAGAACATGGCCAATACCATATTTTCAAGAGCAATTAGCAATGTATAATTAATGCTTATCTTACCAATGATCCCCACATCCCATGGTCAAATTTTCTTAAAAAACTAGACTTTTACAAAGTGCAGTAGTGTCATAATTGACGCTGAAATCTTTATATGAAATGAAAAATCAGTTTCATATCTGACGAATGTCAAATTTCCCCTTTCTGATTAAACAAAACACATCTTTGAAATAATATGTACACTATGAATTTTCCTTCTACATTCATCTCATGCGTGTCCAATCATTTATTTTCCTCTCTGTAACATTCAAAAAAAGGGAAGGACAATTATTGCCTGTTACTGCTGACTGTGAGAACACTTCAAAATGATTGCCTGCTAATCCGAAATTATGGCATCACCATTATTGGACAAATTGAAACTGCTTTGACTTGGCTCTGAATTCAAACTGACGTTGGGAAAAAAGGAAATTCTTGCCACAGAAATTACTCCACCTTTGTGAGCTTCAATGGTGAGCACTTGTACTTCATCATTTAGTACAAAATCAGAGGTAATATGTCTGCTATCCGTGCTCAATGCTGATATCGCTATATTAATTACCATATTAAAATGAATAAAAATGTGCTTTTGTACATTGGCTGTATTTTTCATTGTAAAGAAACTAGTCAGCCTGGAAGCAAACCGGTCCAGTTGCTCTAATCTTAGTGGAACTTGCCATTCCGTTATACATTAATTATAGCCAGATTCAACCTGGTTTTTCTCAATGACATCTGCATGATTCTGACTGTGCGACACAATAACATTTCAATTACATCTCTAATTGTACAACAAAGCTAAAAAGGTCCTGAAGGCATGAGCATTCAAATTCAATCCAGTAAAAGAGCCCAAAAATTCAACCATTTTATTGCACATCATTTAATGCAGCTTGAACATTTTCCTGTAATGAAACAAAACCTGTCATAAAAACATATTTTATTAGAAAAGACACTCCTTGAAAAGCAGACAATTATCCAATTAAGTTGCTTGGAAATAAGATGCAATATTTAAAGTTATAAGTAAACAGATTGAATGAATTTGGGTCACTTCCTGTACAAGGTAAGTGTGGCTCATTCTTTTTCTTTGCACCAAGGAATAAAGAGATGTTTTTATCTGGTAAATGTATTTTTTGCCACAGCTGATACTTTTACCTCCTTCAGCTTAGCTATTTATTCAGATCTCCACTCTCATTTGAGGTGAAAGGTCTCAATCTATAACAAACACACGATCAAAGTGGAATGCTGCCAAAGGTGAAATTTATTTCACTAACATCATGAACTCAGCCAAGCAAAGTGTCTTGTATTAGTTGACAATGATCCGTGTGCTATAGATCTCTTCTCTGCTCTGCTCAACCAGGTACAATATCTCACACTACGCAATTTATAATTGTGGAAATCTCTTCAAATCATATTCAACCATTTATTTCAGTATAGTAGCCCCTTGAAGGATGAGCAGTGGTATTAAAAACACCCTGTTTTCACCAAAGAAGATAATAAGTTTCCGGCTAACATTATTTCATAAATTGAAGCAATTTACTTAATTCACACAGATCTGATCAAATTAGTAAGAAATTTATCAATATCAGAATGCTTTGCAAATTTTAGGATTTCAACCACATGATACATTATCAACCAAGTTCATGTTCTTAAGACACTGTAGATATGAATAGGACTGCAATCCAATTGTACTTTAACATTATACTTTTGTTTCATAAGAGGACAGACAGAGGAAAGGAGAGCAGTGGAGAACGCAGAGAGTGGAAGATGCAAGGTGAGGGGAGAAACAAACCAAGCAGGAGACACTATGTGACTCTTACAAAGAGACTTCAGACTTTTGTCTGGTACTTATTGCTGGACTTCACCATAGTTAAAGGCATAGAGAAGGCTTTTGTTGGTGTTAGAGAATGCAGGTAGCCTGTGTTGTGTATTCAATAGGACAAGAGATGATTTTTTTTTAATGTATGTCGGATGATCTTCCTGTCACACCTGATGACACTCTGCATTGTTCAGTGGTCGGTCACTGTATTTGGTTTAGCTGTGCAGGCTAGTGTCATCTTTCGCAAGACTCCTGAGCACATTGGAAATGCTCTCCCCAGATCTTCTCCCTTTTTAAAGTTACCTTCCAGCCTCTTGAATTCAATCCCCACCTCTGTCAGGTTTTGCCGAGACCCTGGACTGATCTGGGCTCCAAGTCGTGGTGGGAGTGCCTGCAGATTCAGTAAAGGCCATAGCTTTTGGGTGGAATGTTGGGACTATTGAACTGTCAGTCACCCATCTGGCAACAGCACTATAAAGCGGGACTTTCTCCCAAGAAAGGGGCAAAATTCTCACCCTAAAGTAATTAAAGTCACTGGTAGCCATTGGGATTATAGATGGGGTCCCCCTTGACCTAATAGCTTGGGGGGACAAGACACCCTGTAAAGTTCAGCTCGGTTTACAGTTTGTAATAAACTGGCATAAATGACTGGCTTGACCTCACATGGGTCAATCGGTGTCAAACTCTGAGTCCAAATTTTAAGATGGATATGAAGGCATGCGAGAGGATGCAGAAAGGTTTCACTAGAATGGCTTCAAAAATGAGGAACAGTTGGTTCCAAAGATGGATTGGAGGAACGGGAGCTGCTCTCTTTGGATGAGAAGGTTAAGAGATTTTACAGAGGGGGTTACAATCATAAGGGACGTAAATAGAATAGGTAGGGATAAACAGTTCCCATTTAGGCGAAGGTTCAAGAACCAGAGGAAACCAATTTAAGGCGACTGACAAAAGATGTAATGGTGGCACGTGGAAAGACTCAAGAGTAGGGGTGGGGGTGTTCCTTGTTCAATGGTACAGAGTGCCTGATCGAGGGACCTAACATCAGGAATGGAGGCCCGCTTAGAGTCACTCCTTACCCTTTCCACCGACACAAACCCCACTCCCACACCCATAACGCCCATCCTATGACCCTCACCTTGATATCACTCACCTGTGGCCCTACTCCCTCAACACCCAAGTGGGTGAATCACTGATGGCCACTCAACACCACATGCATAGCTACCCATCTCTTTCTGACTGGCAGCTGACAGTGGGCAATATTTCCACCACAACAGTCCTTCTTTGATCCCAGGGAAGACCTGCCACTGCCCAGTTATTTTCCTGATTGGCTCTTTAATTTGTCAGGTTTCATGAAAGGAGGCACTGAGGGGCTCTTGCTGGCTCTCCCAGCTGATTGGTGAGATTACTGTCACCTACATTTAATGTCATCCACGGTCTGCAATTCAAATTCAACTCAAAATATTCAGCAAAGATACACTGCCCTTTTTAATTCTACCCATAGAAAAAGGAGTAACACTAACACAAAACCGTTGAACTAAAGAATGAGTTGTCATCCATGATTTTTCCTTCCCTCTTTAAAACTGATCTGACGCTTATGCGTACCACTAGATCACAATTGACAACACTGTGGTGATAGTATGAGTTTTCTTACCCTCTCAATCATGTCATATTGGTTTTACTTTAAATGGTTTTCTTTTGCCAAAAGAATAAATACTTAAATTTCATATTCAACAGATCTAAATGTGAGGAGCCACCTCAATGTCCCATTTCATTTATGTCATGATGAGTTGAAAGGCCACAATGAAGTCACTATGTGGTGTTCACTTCATGCTAATGGAAGATGATTCTTATACTACAGACAACTTTAAAAGATCAAACAACTTACTTTTGACTTAAAACTTGGTTTTCAAACACCACAGATATCATTTAATGTGTAGGACAAAACAAAAAGTGCTGTTTTTCACAAAGGGTGATAAAGCTGTAAAGTACATTCCTGGAGTTAGTAATTGAAGCAGAGACCATGCCAGCATTTAAGAGAAGGTTTGAAAAGTATTTGAAGGAAAAGGTGAATTAATGGAAACTAGAAATTGCTGGAAAAGCTCAGCAGGTCTGGCAGCATCTTTGGAAAGGAATCACAGTTAACGTTTTGGCTCCAGTGACCCTTCCTCAGAACCAATAATCAGAACAGAACAGAACAGAAAAGAACTAACTAGTGAATTAATGAATGTTGGAATGGTGGGTGCAGCCTGTACAGGGCGACTGCTTCTGTGGGGGGAAAAAAACAGCAAAATGCTGTTTTGGCCAAATGATCCACTTCCATATTGTAATTTCTAAATAATTCGGTCATAAACACACTCTGAAAGGACAAGGCACTTACCAATGGTCCAGTACATCAAACGCAGACCTTCAGGTGGCCCTTTGTTAGCAAAATATGGCTTGGTGTACTTTACTACATCACCAACATAATCCAGGGCCTTTGAGACCAAGGCAGACTTGGCCCCTAGAGTTTGTAACTGAGAGTATGTCTTCCCAACTGCCTGCAAAATAATTAGGAGTCTATATGTCTTACAAATATGATCTGACTACATGCATAAAACAACAGCTCCTTATAAAACACAGAAAAATGAGATAAAAGCAATTTGATTTTGTAAATTGACACTTCTTTCAAGAATTGAGCTGTTGTCAAGATATCTATCCAATTTTCTAAACATTGTTTATAGAAATGGTTTAAAGTACTATATTCTCATTCTCATTGAATACTATTTGCAAAATAAACTGGTGAATCTGGTAAAAGAGCGAAGAAAGGAAACTCCATCACTTAGAACATCTATAAGAACATTGCACACTGTTACATTATTCGACTTTTATTCCCCATACGATTTCCCCAGCACAAAGTTCCAAACTGTGAAGCATTAATCTGCTTTTAGACTTTAATGAAACCAAGCTGCAGCAGGCAACAGAGGTGATAACATAGTCACACGTTTTACCAGCCACTCCTTGATTTCCTGAGTAGCTCTGTCTGAAATAGAATAGGGAAATTTAACAAAAAAAGATGCATGAGCTGAAGGCGGTGAGAAGGTCAAAATTTCATTATTTTCAAACTTGATTGCAACCCACTTCAAGTTGTAACAGAAGTGGGTTTCAAAGTGGGTGACCAATCTACGCTCAAGAGACAGGTCAGTCATTGAAATCTTTTTAAGGATGCTGCATATCTCCATTTTGAAAAACACTTTAATTTTTAATTCAGTGATGTCAAGATTCCTGGACTATCATCACAATAAAAGAGGTGAGTAATGCCGGAACCTTGAGCAAAGTGTTTCTAAAGGTTAAGGGCAGCAGGATATTTTTTATTGGGGTCAACACATTTATTTCTTCACAGTCCTACCCACATGACTGGCAAACTCACTCTGCCATGTAATGTTTGGTTCACCCCACTGACTCTAAGCTAACTAACCAACAATTTCCCCTCTCCCTCACCCTATGATGTCAGATCCACCTGCTCCCTTGCAGTCAATCAAATTCTGACAATCAAGTTGACTGTTGGGTGGAAAGCCAGTTTTAAAAAAGGATAAAATGTCAGCAGGGAGTCTCAGAAACACACATATCCAGGTTTCCTGTCTAAAAATTCTTCCTTCACCCATATTCCCCTTCCAGAATTCATTGCATTCCAGGAGAGTTTCAGCGGACTGGAAAAGCACTAATGTGATGGCCCTGTTCAAGAAGAGATGGAGATAGAAAGCAGGAAATTATAGGCTAGTTAAACTAACATCAGCCTTTGGGAAAACGCTAGAATCTGTTATTAAAGAAGAAATACTAGGGCATTAAGGAAAGCAACAGAGTCAACATGTTTTTGTGAAAGGGAAATCATGATGGTCAAATCAGCTAGAGTTCTTTGAGGCTATTACAAGCAGAGTTGAAGAAGGGCAAATGGTAGGTGTAGTGTATTTGGATCTCCAGAAGGCATTTGATAAGATCCCACATAAAAGGTAATCGCATAAGATAGGAGTTCACAGTAACGGGGAAACTTCTAAACACGGATTGAGGATTGGTTAACACGCAGACGACTCAGAGTCGGGATTAATGGATCATTTTCAGGTTGGAAAGAAATAACTGGTAGAGTGCCACAAAGATTAATCATATGGCCTCAATTATTTACTATCTATATTCGTGATTTGGAGGAGGGAGTAGAGTGGAATGTATCCAAATCTGCTGAGGATACAAAAATAGGTGAGGCAGTATGTTGTGATGAACATAAGAACTAGGAGCAGGAGTAGGCCATCTGGCCCCTCGAGCCTGCCCCGCCATTTAATTAGATCATGGCTGATCTTTTTGAGACTCAGCTCCACTTACCCGCCCACTTATCATAACCCTTAATTCCTTTACTGTTCAAAAATTTATCTACCCTTGCCTTAAAAACGTTCAGTGAGGTAGCTTCAACGGCTTCACTGGGCAGGGAATTCCACAGATTCACAACCCTTTGGGTGAAGAAGTTCCTCCTGACCTCAGTCCTACATCTGCTTCCCTTTATTTTGAGGCTATGCCCTCTAGTCCTAGTTTCACCTGCAGGCGGAAACAACCTCCCTGCCTCCACCTTATCTATTCCCTTCATAATCTTATATGTTTCTATAAGATCTCCCCTCATTCTTCTGAATTCCAATGAGTATAATCCCAGTCTACTCAAGTCTCTCCTCATAATCCAACCGTCTCAACTCTGGAATCAACCGAGTGAATCTCCTCTGCACCCCCTCCAGTGCTAGTATATCTCTTCTCAAGTAAGGAGACTAAAACTGCACACAGTACTCCAGGTGTGGCCTCACCAGGACCCTATACAGCTGCAGCATAGCCTCCTTGTTTTTAAACTCCATCCCTCGAGCAATGGCAGACAAAATCCCATTTGCCTTTTTAATTACCTGCTGCACCTGCAATCCCACCTTCAGCGACTCATGCACAAGGACACCCAAGTCCCTCTGCACAGAAGCGTGCTGCAATTTTTTACCACTTAAAACATAGTCCATTTTGCTGTTATTCCTACCAAAATGGATGACCTCACACTTGTCAACATTGTACTCCATCTGCCAGACCTTTGCCCACTCACTTAGACTATCTATATCCCTCTGCAGACTTTCAGTGTCTTCTACACACTTTGCTCTACCACTCACCTTAGTGTCATCTGCAAATTTTGACACACCACACTTAGTTCCCAACTCCAAATCATCTATGTAAATTGTAAATAAGTGCGGTTCCAACACTGATCCCTGAGGCACACCACTAGCCACTGACCGCCAGCCAGAAAAACACCCATTCACCCCTACTCTTTGCTTTCTACTGGTCAACCAATCCTCTATCCATGCCAATACATTACCTGTAATGCCATGCAACTTTATCTTATGTAGCAGCCTTTGGTGTGACACCTTGTCAAATGCCTTCTGGAAATCCAGATACACCACATCCACAGGTTCCCCATTGTCCACCATGCAAGTAATGTCCTCAAAGAATTCCACCAAACTAGTTAAACATGACCTACCCTTCATGAACCCATGCTGGGTGTTCCCAATGGGACAATTTATATCCAGATGTCATGCTATTTCTTCCTTAATGATAGATTCAAGCATTTTCTCCACTATCGAAGTTAAGCTAACTGGCCTATAGTTACCTGCTTTTTGTCTGCTTCCTTTTTTAAACAGCAGCGTCACATTGGCTGTTTTCCAATCTGCGGGAACCACCCCAGAGTCCAGTGAATTTTGGTAAATAATTACTAGTGCATTTGCTATTTCCCCCATCACCTCTTTTAGTACCCTGGGATGCATTTCATCAGGGCCAGGAGACTTGTCTACCTTTAGCCCCATTAGCTTGCCCAGCACTGCCTCCTTAGTGATAATGATAGTTTCTAGGTCCTCACCTGCTATAATCTTCTTGCCATTAGTTTTTGGCATGTTATTTGTGTCTTCCACTGTGAAGACTGGCACAAGATAACTGTTTAATGTCTCGGCTATTTCCTCATTCCCAGTTATTAAATTGGCCTTCTCATCCTCTAAAGGACCAATGTTTACCTTCGCCACTCTTTTACGATTTACATATTTATAGAAACTTTTGCTGCCTGTTTTTATATTCTGAGCTAGTTTACTCTCATAATCTATCTTACTTTTCTTTATGACTTTTTTTGTGGCTTTCTGTTGGCCTTTAAAGATTTCCCAGTCTACTAGTTTCCCATTACTCTTTGCTTTTTTTGTATGTGTTTTTTTTTAATCTGATACTTTCCTTTATTTCCTTAGACATCCATGGCTGGTTCTCTCTTTTCCTACAGTTCTTCCGTATCACTGGAATATACTTCTGCTGAGCACTGTGAAAAACTGTTTTGAAAGTCCTCCACTGTTCCTCAATTGACCCACCATAAAGTTTTTGCTCCCATTCTACCTTAGCTAACTCCTTCATCATTCCTTCATAGTCTCCTTTGTTTAAGCACAGGACATACGTACTGGATTTAACCTTCTCACGCTCCATCTGTATTTTAAATTCCACCATACTGTGATCACTCCTTCCGAGAGGATCCCTAACTGTGAGATCATTAATTATTCCTGTCTCATTACACAGGACTAGATCTAGGATAGCTTGCTCCCTCGTAGGGTCCATTACATATTGGTCAAGAAAATTATCGCGGATGCATTCTATGAACCCCTCCTCAAGGCTGCCATGACCGACCTGGTTTGACCGATCGATATGTAGATTAAAATCCCCCATGATAATTGCTGTACCATTTTTACATGCATTAGCTATTTCTATGTTTATTGCCCGCCCCACCACGATGTGAATATTTGGTGGCCTATAGACCACACCTATCAGTGACTTCTTCTCCCTGCTATTCCTAATTTCCACCCAAATGGATTCAACGTTTTGTTCAGTAGAACCTATATCATCTCTCAATACTGCCCTGATATCATCCTGATATCATCATTCCCCGAAACATGAGGACACAAAGAATCTACATGGGAATACAAATAGGTTAAGTGAGTAAGCAAAAGCTTAGTAAATGAAATTTAATGCAGTAAAGTGTGAGGTCAAACATTGGCATAAGCTTTACATGCTAAAATAATCACTTTGAGGTCTGGAGCTATAATAAATGATGAGATTATAATTCCACAGTTTCTTTAAGGTGCTGCACAAAGGGAGTATAATTTGCATATATTGTGCTTAAAATTAGTTCAAAAGTACTGAGTCAATCTGTGTGAGGGATATTTTATTCCTCACCTATCCGTCATTGCCAGACATTACCTTAATGAATATAAAGACAGTGGTTTTGAGTTCTTCGTTTACTGCTGGCTGATCAAGCTGAGCCTCGATGAGTAGATTCTCCACCTCTGGGAGTTTGTACACAATCCTGGTTAACCCTGCCAACTGCTCCATGTTTACCCATCCTATTGTAAATGAAACACAGCAGCTTATCACTCCAACATAACATTTAAGAACAGCTTACAAGGAAGTAAATGCTCATGATAAGTTCAACCACAATTAGCAACCTTCACCAATTATTCCATTATTGACATACTTTTCATAATTTGATAAAATTCAACCAGCGATATATAACCTGACACATTCATTAACCCACTAGCACAGTGACCTGTGGTGCAAGTTTAAGTTGAAGAAGGGACTGGCTGAGAGATTTGTGAAGTATTAAAAGGAACTACACACCATAATTAAAACCACAACTTGAATAACTTTCATGGTGGGGGCGCGGGTCTCATGCTTACATTTTACTCACCCATTTGGAATATTATGGCCAGTTTAGGGCCTTGGATCTCAGGAAGGATTTACTGGCATTGGAGGGGGTCCAGAGGACGTTTACAAGAATGATCCCAGGGATGAAGGACTTGTCATATGAGGAGTGGTTGAGGATTCTGGGTCTGCACTCGATGGAGTTTAGAAGCATGAGGAGGTGTCTGATTGAAATTTATAGAATACTGAAATGTTTGGATGGTGTGGATGTGGAGAAGATGTTTTTACTAATAGGAGAGACTGGGCTCCAAGGGCACAGCCTCAGAATGAAAGAATGATCCTTCAGAATGGAGATGAGGAGGAATTTACTCAGCCAGAAGGTGATGATTCTGTGGAACTCATTGCTGCAGAAGGCTGTGGAGGCCACGACCCTGACTGTATTTAAGACAGAGGTTCTTGATTAGTAAGGGGATTAGGGGTTATGGCGAGAAGGCAGGAGAATGGGGTTGAGAAATATTTTAGCCATGATTGAATGGCATAGCAATTGGATGGGCCAAATGGCCTTATTCTGCTTCTATATCTTATGGTGAGTAGTCATCTTCCCTTCACAAAAATAAACCATTTCTTGGTCCAAATCTGATTTCCCCTGAATATTGAACTTGAATGAGTGCAGGTTCACATTCATAAGTTTAACATCAAGCTTGCAGCAACCTTTACAATACAAGTTGGAAAAGAATTGTTAATGGAATGTTGGCCCTTATTTCAAGAGGGTTGAAGTAGCAGAGTAGGGAAGTCTCACAGCAGCTGTACAAGGTGCTGGTGAGACCATATCGGGAGTAGTGAGAGCGGCTTTGGGCCTGCTGAGGAAAGATTCCATTGGAGGCAGTTCAGAGAAAGTTCCATTATGGTGTTCCCTGTTATGGAAGGATTGTCTTTTGAGGGAGGCTAAAAAGGCTGGGACTCCACTCACTGAATTTACAAGAATAAGAGGTGACCTCATTGAAACAGATAGGATTTTTAAGGGACTTGTCAGGGTAAATGCTGAGAGATTCTAAGCACAATGAAGGCAATGCTGGGACTGAGATGAGTAGAAATTTATTCACCTGGAGAGTGGTGACCGTACGGAATTCACTGCCAGAGAAAGCAGTTAAATATTTTTATGAAGGAGTTAGATATAGTCCTTAGGGCTAAAGGGATCGAAGGGTATGGGAGAAAGCGAGAACAGGAGACTGAGTTGAATTATCAGCATGATCTTACTGAATGGCTGAACAGGTTCAAAGGGCAGAATGGCCAATTCCTGCTCCTGTTTTCCTTGTTTCTATGAATGATGTTGCCCGTCATGGAGAGTCTAGGACCAGCAGCATAGCCCCAGAATAAAGGGGCGACAATGCAAGACTGAGAGGAGGAGGAATTTCTCCTCTGAGGGATGAGTGTCTTTGGAACGCTTTGCCACATAGAGCTATGGGTGCAGAGTCCTTGTGTACATTTAAGACTGAGATAGATAGCTTCTTGATCAGTAGCAGAATCAAAGTTTACAGGGAAAGAGTTTGAAAACGGATGTGAAAAATGTCAGAGCAGCCATGATCCTATTGAAGGGTAGAGCAGGCTTGAGGGGCTGAATGGCCTCCTACTGTTCCTATTTGTTATGGTCTTATCACAGCCATTTCTTCAACTGAAATTACCTCAAATATGGGTATGATATATAACTTTTTTCATTAAGTGTCTTGGAAGAAAGTTGACTTACTGCTGGAAGATTAGTGAAGCCATTTATAGTTGCAAGTGTTAAGCAACTGAACAGTTCCTTGGTGTCAGTATGGCCACCAGTATTGAATTTTATCATCTTATCCCACCATTTTTACTTAGTATCAGTGAAAGGATTGAACAATATACCCCTCTGATCCATGTTGCAAAACAATAATGCTAGGGGATACATGTCAACTCTCACTGTCAGGCAGGAAACTGGTGGAAGCAGATCAGCTGCTACGGAGTACCAGCAGAATGAAAATTGGGGGTTAGCTAACTAAGAGAAGGCTATGATCTGCTATTGTCAGATTTCATCAGCTACAGGGTCTAGCTGATTAGCGAAACATCAGCACGTTAATAAAGGAAAATACATTCTGGTTTTGATCAAATTGCATTGTGTTACAAAGTGAATGTAAACAGATTAGTGCTCCTGAGATAGACTGACTAGTCTTTAGCCTGTGCAGTGCTAACAACAATAAAGCTCCCAAGTACACCCATCTTCCTTTGGAACTTTACTCGTCAATGGTAATATATACATGCTTTGTAGTAAAGAACTCTACTGAATTCATGACCCAGATACGACCATTTCCTTGTTCCTTGTTCAACTCAAATTATTCAATATGTAGTTCTTACCAACTGTATGGGAGGAGTCCATTTTTTCTGTAGTGCCAAGGGGCTGATTCATATGCTGCTGCAAAACACAGCGAAACCAAGTATGGACTGAAAATGTTTGGTATGAGCTGCATCCTAGGCTTGTCAGAGCATCCACTAAAGAACTGAGGAGGGAACATAAAAACAGAAGAATTGGAGAGTTGATATTTGTTGGCTCCTTCTTGATATTGTGGGAACAGCTTTGGACACGCTTGAACTTCAGGTGCAAAACCTAAAAACTGAGCATTACGTCCCCATTCTAGAGTACAGGTTAGAAAAAGCACATCCAGATCTTATCAGAGGCAAAACATGCAGTTTAGAGCCATCATTTGATAGTTTACAGGTCTCATTTGCAGGTTAGAAATACAATCTCATGATTTCAAACAGTGTAGTTGCGCTTCAGTACTAAATGTTATTTTTACGAGTTACAGAACTTTTAAAAAGAGAAGTGTACAATTCAAGAGAAGTAGCTAGACCCAAATTCTATTTAAAGATTTAATTTTACAAATTGTAAAAGAAGTATATTTTGATAGAAATTTGAAGATTATGGGGAGCAGCTGAGATCCTACGTGCTTCCAAGAGGAACACAATGAGAGCAGCAGTCAATGTCACGAACCATGAAAAAAAGTGAAGTCAATACTGGAAGATTGGATGCTAAATAGTCTGGGCTGTGACAAACTTTGCTTATACATGATACCTCACAGAACGAGGCAGGTGTGCAATTTTGGTTGGTTCAAATGTTTAGGATGTTTTGCTCACCATGGAGATTTGCTTAAGAAAATGGTTTAATTTTATTACATCAACACTTTGACTTCAGATTCTATACACTTGTCAAATTAAACTTCAGAAAGCACTTGAAATTTTACAAAAAATTGCACTCATATACTGTACTTTTAACATAAAATGGCCCAAGTTGCTACCTAGAGGAGTAAAAAATAAAGAACAGATGCTGTGCCTTGGTGGTTAAATTAGAATAGGTGACTCTTAATAATGAATGAAAATGTGGAAAAGTGGAATTTATTCAAGAGGGAGGTCCAAGGAATAGGTCTGAGCTTGCAGGCATTTTGATATTAAGGAGAAGGGAAAATAGGTGGAGTGCATGGACAGCTAATACTGGAAGACTGGAAGGCCCAAAAGGAAAATAAGGCTGATGAGAGTTACAAAAGTTACAGTGAGGCAAAAGGAGGAAGAGTATCAAAAACAAGGTTGGAGAACTTAAGAAATCTGAGTACGGACATCAACTCTACAGAGGTGTATCGGAGCTTTATCAGAACTATAATAAGGATGAGGGAATTCAATTATGTAGAGAGTTCAGAAAAAGATTAATCTGCTTCAAACAGGTGAGCTTGTGGGATTTAATAGAGGTGTTCTAAATTTCAAAAGGCTTGATAGAGTAAGTGATATACTATCCACTAAATCTAAGATGTGTGGCAAAAGAACTGGAAGGCAATGAGGAGATATCTTTTGAACACACCATGCATTGGTATGATCTGAATCGTGCTGTCTGACTGGGAATTTGAAGCAGATTCAACAGTAATTTTCAAAATGGAACTGGAATATGCTTGAAAAAGTATAGGTTTGCACGGTAGATTAAAAAAAAGGCCTCTCTCCCTATTTATTTCAGAACCCTCTTCCCCTCCCCCATTTCTGATGAAGGGTTTAGGCCTGAAACGTCAAGTTTTCCTGCTCCTATGATGCTGCTTGACCTGCTGTGTTCATCCAGCCCCATGCTTGTTATCTCGGATTCTCCAGCATCTGCAGTACCTTTTATCTCTGAAACAGTTATGTTGGATGAATTTGAAAACGTTTTTCAAGGTACAGTGAACTCTATAACCATCTTCAGTCCATAATGATTCTAAGCAGTTTAAGAATTAGTATACTTCAGTCACCTTCCAAACATATGACCACTATCATCTAGTTGGAGAAGGGCAGGAGGTACACATGCGCACCACTATCTGTTAAATCCCCTCCAAGCTACTCACTAACTTGAATTGGAAATATATCTCTGTTCCCTCAATATCGCTGGGTCAAAATACTGAAACTCCCTCCCTAATGGTATTGTGGGTCAACCTATAACAAATGGACTGCAGCAATTCAAGAAGGCAGCTCACCACCACCTTCTCAAGGGCAACAATAGATGGACAATAAACGCTGACCCAGCCACCCACGCCGACATCCAAAGGATTGATAAAGAAAAGCTACCAGCACAGTTTGCAATCATTGTATTTCACCAATTTTCTGACTTACAGTACATATAACTACGGAGGAAAAACCTATAATTGTGTTGATTCCTCTAAGAGACCCCTGGTTTCTCTAGGATATGATTTTTGGTAAAACACCTGGCTTCTAATAAATGATCATGTGACTATGTTGCCTGGGAGATAAATAATACGGGAAAATAGAGGAGATAGCAAGAACTGCAGATGCCGGAGTCAGACTCAATACAGGGTGGAGTTGGAGGTACACAGCAGGCCAGGCAGCATCAGAGGAGTGGGAGAGTCGACGCTCTAGACCCTTCATCAGGAAAATAGAGGAGTTAATTGTACGGTTATGATTTAGGTTTTAGGTTTGAGAATGACATGTTTCAGACAGAATTTAGACTTTTTAAAAATTTGTTACCTCTAAAAATTTACATCCTGCTAACCAAAGGATTCCCAACAGTGAGCTGAACTTGCACGATAGCAAAGTTGCAAATGAGAACCAGACAGCGAGACAGAGAGGGAAGGGGTTTTAGATATGAAACTCCAGAGAGAAAAATATATTAAAATCATAAAAGCTCTGAAACAAAGTGCAACTATTTTAGGTGTTAGAGATGCCTATGTTGCACAAGTAGTTTGAAATGGTAGGCAGATGGAGAAAGTTTGATATTCTTGCTGTAAATGAGAAACTCAAGAAATCACAACCTTTATACAAATCTTTAAAGCAGTACTGAGACCAAGAGATAAATTTTCACGTTTTTTTACTAGTATCTGACTAGTTCGTTGAGGTGTGAGCCAAATGATTGGACAAGGCTTTGCAAGTTGAAATGTGTGGTTTAGATTAGAAATAATTGAGTTCAATATGTCTTCTTCATTTTTACTAAAACTGACTTTTTAAGCTAGAGTATATTTATTAGCTTTCACATTCTTTTGATTTTTGAAGGGCAAAACTAATTGATTGAAACTGTAAACTTTGTGGCTTTACTATTTTCATAAATAGCTGAATTTTTTAGTTCTAAAGTAAATAGAATTATAGAAGTTTACAGGACAGAAGGAGGCCACTTGACCCATTGTGTCTGTACTAGCTGCTGAAAGAGCTGCCCAGTTCTATCTCCATAGCCCTCTAAATTCTTCACTTTCAAATATATATCCAACTCTTTTTTGAAACCTCCTATGGAAATCACCTCAACTACTCTTCCAGGCAGTGCTTTCCAAATCCTAACAACTCTCTGAATAAAATAGTTTTTACTCATCTCACTCCTAGCTCTCTTGCTGACCATCTTTAAGTTGTGATCGTTGGTCACTGACATACGAACTAATGGAAACATGAAATCCTGCTTCACCCTGTCAAAATTGGTCACCTCTTAATGTTCTCTGCTCCAAGAAGAATAAGCCTAATTTCTCTGATCTTCCCTTGCATCTACAATCCCTCATTCTTGGATTCTAGTAAATCTCCCTTGAACACATTCCCAGCTTTAACATTCTTCTTCAAATAGAATACCCAGAACTGAACACAATAGTCCAAATGTGGTCTGACTAATGATTTGTAGAGTTGTTGCATCACTTTCTTACTTTTATACTCTATTTATAAACCCAAGGATGAGCCTTCTGATTATATGTTTCAACTTGCCCAGCCACCTTCAGAGAATCATGCACTGAACCCCAAGGTCCCTCTGCTCCTGTATTGCCTCAAAAAGTTGTACCTTTGAGCCTCTCCATGTTTCTTCTACCAAAATGCATTACCTCACATTTCTTTGCATTGAATTTCATTTGCCTGGGGTCTGTACATTTGAGTAACTTTCAATATCCCCCTGAAGTTGCTCAGTATCATCTTCACTATTCACTATTCCCCTAGCTTAGTATCATTTGAAAACTTAGAGATTTTACCCTCAAAACCCATCTCCAGATTGTTTACAAAAATCAGAAAAAGCAAGGTTCCTAACAACAATCTGTGAGGAAAATCACTTTCACCCTCTCTCCAGTCTGAGAAATGCCCATCTATACCTACCTGTTTCCTATCTTTTAGCCAACTTCTAAATCATGCCGCCAAGGATCTACCAATCCTAAACATTTCTAATTTACTAACTAACCTGTAATAATGTTCGTGATTTCTACGGAGTAGAAAACATATGATCTAGGATTGTAGCAGCGCCTACATCAAAAACTACATCCCAAATCCAATAATTAATGTCCTTGGATGTATAACGATTACTTCAAAATTCTGACCTTAAGTCTGTCTTGATATAAATCCAGAGATTCTCTTCTCATTCTGTGTATACAGTGTAGAAGGTCTGGCTGCAAGTATTGATAGATTATTGATAAATAAATGTACTCTCCAAATCGTGAACCTCTGAATTATAAGATTTCTATTTCTACCATTATTTAACTAAAGAAACACTGAATAATCAGCATTTTTCATAAAGTCAACACTCATTTTTGCTTTATGATTGCACACAAAATGTTCTTCTAACTACATATCACGATCATCACCAAAACAGTCTTACTCCCACCTAGGTTACATGCTGGTTCACAACTCCCTCCATAACATACAGTCTTCTTCAGCTCTATAATACTTAGTGATACTTGACCTCATCTAATTCTGTCATTTCCAGTATCCTCAATTTTAACCACACTACCATTGGTAACCATACCCACAGCTGGTTATGTTCTAACCTCTGCAATTTCGACTCCAAAACTCTTCTCTCTCCTTCCTCAAAACCTACTTACGTGATAGGCTATCGGCCATCTGTTGCAATATCACTATACATGGGTTGGTGTCAAATTTTGCTTTATAGGTACCTGCAATGCACCTTGGGACATTATTACAATACATTAAAGGTGCTATATGGCATACAAGCTGCTGCTGTTTATATGATTATATCTATAATGAAGAAGAGTGAGATGCAATTTGCACACTAAGAATCAAAAATTTAACTTTGGATAAAGCATTCAGAACACAACACTGCAAATCCATGACCACTTTATTTCTGTAGTTAGTGAGTACAACCTGCAGTTGCAGGCAGCAGATTGTGTCTGGCCCCTGATTATGAATGTACAGCATTACCATTACCAGGATGCTATAATTTCGTCTGACACAGGATAGTTCCTAAAGCTTGATTCATGGAAAAAAAAAATCAAAATATTTTACCTGTTTTGAATCAGATGGGTGAGGTATCTACAAACTAGCTGAGGGTGTACCATGTCATCCCAGCCAAATAATTGTACCATGGATATAAGAGGCTGTGGCTGAAGGTCGGATGGAGCTGTGCTTGGCATATCCATTGCCAGTAGTGTAAAACCTGCAAGACATAATGTGTGTTCTTTTATTAAACAACATTCCAATATAATATGATGCATCCATGCACACTTGCATTGGTTACAGTTCAGCCATCACACCTTTATATTTGCAAATTTTTGCAACATTGTTCCAGTCCATTGACCACAAAGCAACTTTATGCTCATCAAACAGCGGCTCATCATGACTGATTAGTTAGGAAATCAACACGTAGGAAAGGGGAAAGAAAAGCACCAATTATGAAATCCAAAACGCTGGTAAGTCAGGAAAAGCTACTTTGTGCTTAAAAGCAAATCAGTCTTAAGCAAATCAATCATCTGACTCTGACTGTTTACATTTTTTTTCAATCATTTTATTTTTTTTGCAGAGTTGAGTGCTTACTGTTTATAGTGTAAGATACATTTACTCAAAAATGACTAGACTCATCTGTGTCATGGAATTACTGTCCTAGAAATGCGTTGCACAATATCTTCAATCACATTTCCATGCTTCTGTATGAAGCTTGAGCTTACAGTTCATGCAGCTTCGTAGATGTGTCAATGCCAACTGAAGTTGTGAAATAGGGGCATATTACGCATGAAATAGAAATACTGGAACATTAACAAATATGACATGCCAGACCAAAAAGCAACTTGGATATATCTTATGTATTCAAAGCAGAAAATAATCAATATTTGTGTTATTGAAAGGCCATTGACTCAAAAACTAAGATTAAAAAAATTTGCAATATGCAAAACACACAGAATGAGAAATCTGATAAAGTGCCATGTTAGCAGATGAACCCTGGAAAAGGAGGCTTCAGATATTATTATTAAAACTCTAAACCTCTGTCTGAACCATATTGTGAGATTAATTAGTTAAGGTGAAAATTAGTTCCCATATCTAGCATACAATTTACTGCTAATGGGGTTGGTTAGGTCAGTTAGCTGGATGGCTGTTTTGCAATATGGAGCGGTACCAACAACATGAGCGCAATTCCTGCACTTGGCTGATGTTATCATGAAGGATAATAGGTACTGCAGATGCTGGAGAATCCGAGATAACAAGGTGGGGATCCAGCTCCACGCCTTGTTATCATGAAGGATTCTCCTTTTTAAATCCTCCCCTCACCTGGGGCATGATCACCCTCAGGTAAAACTACCATTAGTCATTTCTCTCTAATGAGAGAGCAGCCCATGGTCTGATAAGACTACAGTGACTTTACCTTTCCTCACATAAATTACTGTTGTGTATTAAGGTAATGTAGTCAAGGGTAGTGAATAATTTCTGAGAATTTTAGTAACTGCAATAAGCACTGAAACAGGAAAACTTTACATTCCTCATGCAAGATCATTCAATCCAAAACAAATACATTCATTTGTCTGAACTTGGTCAGAATTGAATTAATCTCAAATTATCTACAGAACAATTAACATGCAATTGTCCACGCACCTGAATGTCAAAGACCTGATGGGATGATAAAGGCGGCGCCAGGAATCACTAATCGGTAAATTAAAATTATGGGTTGTGGGTTTTTGTTTACTTAACTGCCAATTGTTCTGAAAAACTGAGTAGAAGACCAAAAGCCTTTTGTGTTAAAACAAAGAAAGCATTGTGCACTATGTGCTCAAGGGACACCTAAATCAGTTATAGAGCTAGCCTCAAAATCAGTGCCAGACCCAAGCCAGACTGCAGCCTGACTTCAACATCGACAACAGCATTCTCCACCTGTTACAGCACAGTGTCACAAGATCGCTGGCCAATCGGCCAATTGGAGAATCCGAGATAACAAGCGTGGGGCTGGATGAACACAGCAGGTCAGGCAGCATCATAGGAGCAGGAAAGCTTGACGTTTCGG